>SDVV010004649.1:919-19971 GCA_016164225.1 Gammarus roeselii
CTGAGGAACGCTATGAATGTTCGCTGTTAAAAAATGGTACTGTAGGTAGGTAGTCGGAACAACTTGGGGCTGATAAGGCAGTTGGCGGAGATGATAGGGGTTGATCTGACGTTAGCTGTAAAAGAATTTAGCGCCAGGGATAGCGACCCGCCACGAGAAGAACATTGGTACGTACTCGAATGCAACACGAAACTTATGAAGTCAATCGAATAATTAAATAAATGCAACAAATTATAATTAAAAGAGAGGCTGTGGTTGGACGTAGTAGAATCACATGAACGTAGTCCATCGACATCAATTTAATAACCGTTCATTGTCCGATTAAAAAAGAAACTATTTCATTATGTAATTGGGTCGATATCCCTGGCGCTAAATTCTTTTATAGCTAACGTCAGATCGGCCTCTTTCATCACTGCCAACTGCCTTATCAGTCTCAAGTTGTTCCGACTACCTACCTACAGGAACATTTTTTAACAGCGAACATCCGCAGCGTTCCTGAGTCACACCAGCCACTGTCATATCTGCCAGTGACATCCTGCCTAATCCCTGTTTCAGCCCACGTCAGAATCAATCACGAGGCGTATCATTTTACTGGTTTTCACTTTAATGAAACTTTTCCTACCCAACCTAACCAAACCTAGAGGACGTGTTTCTAACCCGCGGGGCAGAGGAACATGATTCTAACCCGCGGGGCAAACATACGCCTTTTTCTAGGGTACGTAATGCCGCTTTTTAGCGTTTTTTATTGAAGTTTAATTAAAGTGATAACCAGTAGGTTGGTACGCCTGTTTAAGTGTAAAGACAGTGGCAGACATGACAGTAGCAGATTTTGAAGTGGCGGAAAATGCGTGTGGGCTGAAACGTCGTTTAGGTCGAAAGCACGTGTGATGAAAGATTTTTAGCTGTTATGACAGTGTCCGGCTATGATAGTGAGGTGAAGTGAAGTGGCGATAGTGCGCGTGTGCGGAAATAATTTTAGCGCGAAAGCTGGGCTCCCACAAACTCGACATCAACTGTTAAATCGGGCCGATCTTTTGATGAGAAATAAACATAAATCCAAAAACTCCTAGATATATCTATCAATAATCTCCATCTTCAGGGTAAGAAGTGTTGCGATATTTCATGACGTGTGGTCGATGCCCCTCGATTGGCGACGGTGAAACAATACCTCGCATCGTGGAGTACCAATCAACCAACCCGCTTCAACGTGGAGGCTGGGCAACGGCCGAGCAAAGTTCACTTGCTCTGCTCTCACAAGTTTGCGAAGACATCGTCCCGGCTTCTGGGCAAAAGTGAGGCAAAGTTGGTTTGCGCAGCGCTCGTGTGGTTTTGGTTTTCGTAGATGTTGTTTAGACAATTATTGTTCGAGTGTTCCTCTACATTTCTCATGACATAGATACCTTCTGGATTCATGATAAGGGCATGGTAACAGAATCGCAATTCACTCTGTTACAACCTCAGTCATCATTAAATGGATATTTTTGATTGGGGGAGTTCATACATGTAATTTTCATTTTGTTTCATTACCTCGGTTAAATGTATGCAAAGCAGTTTTATAAATTGTTTCAGTCACACCTAAATGGCACATGTATACAATAAATTTACGTGAGCCTGTAAATAAATCTCATTCGGTAACGATTGTAGATAACTGTAAACGGTGACTTTGTACTGACAGTGAATGATTGTTTGATATTTTGCCAAAGATCAGTTGTATCGACCTTTCACCCGCTGCACGGTTTTGATAATCCTAACCAATAAACCAATATTTTGGTGTTATTTATGTTCCTCATCCGTATCATCCAGTCCAATATCCATGAGTGTTAGTTGATTTCGTATTTCACTTCGCCTTCGTCTGGTGATCCTCACCAGCCGTTACCTTGGGGCTGAAAACAACATGTTGATTAACGCGTTTTTTTTATAGTTACCTACTGGTTCCCGCGGGATTTAAAAACACGTTGGCAGTTGAAACTTCATTGAGCGGCGCCCCTCAAGCGAACACATCCGTTTGCAGATGAACACTGCAATGGCAGAGGGCCACGTGGCTAAAACACTCGCGGGCTGACGAATACTTCAATTACCGTTGATCTTTGTTTTCAAACTCCAGCGGGCAGATTAATACTCGACTGGTCGGCGCTCATGAGCCAGAACATCAGCAGGCTGATAAATGGTTCATGCACAGGCCTGCGTTTACGGTGCAAACATATCCGAGCCACATAAATTCCTCCGTATGTGGTGCCCACGGGACCCACTCAGAAAACAGGCCTGTGCATGTGACCTGTATTGGCTGTACCCTGACAACTGCCCAAGGATAACTAATGTACTGACTTCCCAGATATGATTATCAAACATATCGTTCCTGATCAACGGTAAATTAGACGTGCGGTACCAGTAACATTGGTGAACGTTTATGTAACATGACACAAAAAGTTAAGGTTACGTCTTTCATAGCTGGTTAGGGCTGCATGTTCGTGGAAACCGTTTCCTTCTATATTATTGAGACTTGTATCACACTCTCATCTTCTAATCATTAGAACTGTACAGCCTGCTTGCATTCTATTTCATTGAACTATTAATGGATTGAACGGACCAGGGTCGTTTATCACTCAATGCATCATAAATTAAAAATGATATACAAGGCAACAAAGGTGATTTGAAAGAAACAATGCCGTTTTAGATCGTGCATATTTGACATAACACATACGTGGCAGGCAGCACACAAACTCAATCAGTACAATTTATTCTACCGACAGAATTGAACGATACTGGAAAGACTTTAATCCATTGAGGCTTCACCTAAACGTCAGTAAGATGATTATGGGTTATCAACGCAACCTTCTTGTTTGTGTGTTGTAGATGATGTATCATTTTATGTTTCGCTCGATTTATTGTTATAAGGCGGAATTGATAGCAGAAGTTATGCGGTGAAGGTTGACGTGTAGCGTGACTAGCCTCTAGATAAGGCTACCATTATATAATAGTAGCATGTATTTAACATAAGTTAGTTATTTGTTGCACTCAGTTGATACTGGTCATGGGATTCAAGAAGGATGAAATAGAATTGGTATTTTATTCGTAAACCCAATCTTCCGTCGTCTGGATAGCGAATGGTTTCCAGCCGCTTAATACTCACTGATTTCTTCATTTGGTCATTCTCCAATTTACCATTCACCTCCTACTCAACAGGGATAATGTCCTGATTAAAAATGATAAACAAATGAAGGCATGTTGAAAAAACGACCAGGTTTAATAGTCAGTGTATATGTAATTTTGTGACAGGGAAAGCGGGAAAGAGGAAACCGATTATGGGCAGTTCTCTACGGCTTTCCTCTCCCGTAATCACACTCCAATTATCGAGGCAAATCGGCAAACAAAATAATTAATATAATGAACCGTACTACCTTTTTTACAGTGATATTTTGTCGCCGCATTGATTAATACAATTACGTATACATGAAACTGAGAATTTTAAGACTTTGTGGTACATGTTGTTACCCGAAGGATGGAAATAAGTAAAAAAATGAACAACATATTCGGTGTTTTTTTGTCACTAGGTGTGGTGCTCTCTTCAAATGTGCACATACTTGTCAAAATTGAAATACCCAATGCTCATTCGAATTAGACTCAATACCTAGTTGGAGTCTTTCTGACCCAACCTCTGGGGCAAGCCGACTGGCATGCGCTCGAGGAAAAAGTATGAGTCTGCTGAGCGTATGGGCGTGACCGTCTCTGCTCGACCGTCTGAGATGCGACCGCCTCGAACCTGAATTCTTATCTTCGCTTCTTGTTCGCCCCGTTCCTGAAATTGTCGATCTGACACTCGACCTTTTTTTCTCCGGGGCTGAAATGCCCCGGGTAGTAGTAGGGTAGTTGTAGTAGGTGGAGGTAACGGTAGTGGTGGTCCTTCTCTTTCTGTCCTTACAACCTTCATTTTTCTGTATGTGTGCATGAATTTCTAAAGCCTCGTTAACTATCCCCCACTCTTCTTTCAAGGAAACACTCGACATGAACACTCGTGCTCGTTTGTTTTCCTTACCCTAATCTAATCTAATCTATAGGTTTGATGACATCCCATGTCATTTGTATTGGACTATTTGCAACGGTCGATCGGTGTAGTTGTTACTGTAAGGAATATGCTAAGTATATACTTTCTTTGGAAGTAGGTCATTAAATTGTCTGTGTGTTTGTTCATCAATATTTTTAAAGTCATTCACTTATCGTTAAGGGAAAATGGTATCCTTCCCCTCCATTTAACATAGATTTTTAACTCAGTTCGATCACATTCATCCTATTTTTCTCTCTAAGTATAACCACAAATAATTGGTTGACGTGGCAAGGAAACATTTACCAGTGATGTCGTTGTGCTAATTTTCTGGCAATAATATATGTGTGTAATGTAAAACAAATTTCTTTTAGTAGTTCATGTCACTGTTTCCTAATGTCAGGAAGGGTTCGTGTTATTACAACGGTTGGCCATGATGTCATCACGGTTAGTGGCATCAGTATAGGGACGTAACCATGTTCAGGGCGATTGAGCGAGGATCCAAGGATACCTGCGACTTGTCATTTTCTGATTTAAAGCGAGGGGCGACATGAAACTGGGGCCAGTCACTAGGAAGGGAGCCAGGAGGGCAGAACTGCGTGAGACGTTAGGGAGCGCCGACAGGCCGAGGGGGCCAGACTCGGGCCTTGAGAAAGGTTCAGCGGGAGGAGGTACTTGCGAAAAGGTTGAACAAATAATTTGTGTGACCCTAGGCTAAATATTTTTCGATGCAAAAGAATTTACGATTTTTCGTTTTTATGCTGTTTTGGGTGGACTTTGTTGAGATTTGTGAAGAACCGTCAACATCGGCTCCAATATTGAAGATGTTGTCTGGCCACAGCTGCATGACGCCCCACGAGCGATAGTCTTACCGCCACAGGGGCAGTAGCGGTGATTACACATCGTACGTCAGGGTTCGCTGCTGGCCCGGCAATGGCCCGGACGACCAGCCACTGTGCATTCCAATTCTAACATGATTCCTCCTCAAACACTTTATTTTGAATGTGAGCATGAACAAAGGAATTAGTTGTAAAATTATTAGCTTTATATTGACTTCAAATGGTGGAAATTGACTGAGTTCACTGGATTCAGCCGGGTCGCTATCCCTGGCGATAAATATTTGTTTAGCTAACGTCAGATCAGCCTCTTTCATCTCCGCCAACAGCCTAATCAGCCACAAGTTGTTCCGACTATCTGCCTACGGTACTACTTTTTAACAGCGAACATTCATAGCGTTCCTCAGTCACACCAGCCACTGTCATATCTGCCAGTGACATTCTGCCTAAACTCTGTTTCAGCCCACGCAGAATCAGCCACGGGGCGTACCATTTTACTGGTTATCACTTTAATGAAACTTTTCCTACCCAACCTAACCTAACCTAGGGTACGTGTTTCCAACCCGCGGGGCAGAAGTACGTATTTCTAACCCGCGGGGCAAACACGTATTTTTCTAGGGTGCGTAATGCCGGTTTTTAGCGTTTTTTTATTGAAGTTTAATTAAGTGATAACCAACAGGTTGGTACGCCTGTTTAGGTGTAAAGACAGTGGCCGATATGACAGTGGCAGATTTTGAAGTGGTGGAAAATGCCTCTGGGCTGAAATGTCGTTTAGTTCGAGAGCACGTGTGGTGAAAGATTTTTAGCGGTTATGACAGTGTCCGGTCATGACAGTGAGGTGAAGTGAAGTGGCGATAGTGCGCGTGTGCGGAAATAATTTTAGCGCGAACGCTAGGCTCCCGATTCGAATTACTAATAAATGTATTCAAAATGAATGCACGCTAGCAGAAAATTGAATTCAACTTTAACGTATTATTCATTGAAAAAAATCATCTTGGTACGCACATTATTTCATTGGGAATTCTTGTCCCAAGCTGACGCCATCCGGTGTGCAATAACTGAGCCCCTCGTCTGGTGTTAAGGAGGCGTGAACTGACAAGGGTCCAATACGTGGAAACTTGCTGTCAGGCTTTAAACTTCAAAACGGAGGTAAAATTTTAACACGTCAGCATTATATTAGTTGTGTTTGAGCAGATTGTCCAATGATGGTGTTACTTTATTTGAGCGAAATTTAGTTATGAAAGATGACAAACACAATAGGAATACAAAATAATCGACGATGTAGGGAAAGAATATCATCTTCATTCCAAACTTATGAAATATCTTGTAAAAACCACACGAACAGCGACAAATTATCCCAAAACATTCCAACCAGTTGATTTGGGGCCAGTTCAGCCGGTGTTTGTACTACCCACCCAATCAATTGATACCTATCATACAAACAAATGTCTGCAACGATTAAACAAACAAATTAATTTCTTTTAACAGCTAATGTGAGACATAATACGGCCAGGGAAGTACCAAATGGGCGCTCTCGCTGAATACCAATCGCAGCGCCAAGCGGCTTCCGTTTACTTTAAGGGAGATTGAAGTTGATAGTACACAAAATAGTCTACGGGGGAGGTAAATTTAAACTTTGAATTGTTAGAAAGTTTTCACAAAATGTATCCACTGCCAATAACCTGGTACCACAAGTAATTAGAAATTTGGTGTGTATATATATGTATTACTATGTATGTTTATTTTCATAATTATTAAAACATAATTTGTTAATAATCGGGGGTCACTCGTGTCCATCAATGCGAGGACGCTTCAAATTGTTAGAAAAATAACCCCATGCCTGAACGACCCGCAGTAGTTCCCTCTGTTTCGCTGCACATTGCATCAACGTTGAGGTTGATAGGACAATCCTGTTCGTGTTTTAAGTAAATTATTTCCGTTAGAACCTAAACTATTTTTTTTTCATTTCGACTGAAAGTTAAAGGTTTAAGTTGTTAAATCAACCATAGTTTTTCTTTCACAAATAAATGAACACCCGATCATCGCTAGTCTAAATTACGGACATTCAATCGAGAATGTCGAAATTTTGGGAGAATCGCGGATTGTTGACTTTTCCACCCGAGCACAAATCACTTCGCATATCCAATGCAGCTCCCCTTCCCTGCAACATGTTTGATTGTCTTTTCGGTGTGGGATTCTTGCGGAAGAAAAAGGGTTCGACCTAAAGGAATTATGTAGAATTTACTGAATACATTTAAATATCGTGATGCCTGTTGTGATTAATTTTCATCACATGCATGAATGTTAATGAATTTTCTCCTGCGTGATAGTGTTACGAACCACCAGTGTGAACAATTAGGATCGATATAAAAGATAAAAACCTCGTGAATCCTGCTATTGTGTACAATTGATTTTGTCATGCGATTTTTTTCAATATCAAGTAAGCGCACTGCTAACTTTTGAGCTCATGCTGACCAAATTTTTCGTCTAATAATTCAATAATCAAAAATCGAAAATAGACCTATAAGAATACATACAATTTTTAGGGCATATGCTTTATTTTTAAAGGAACAGATACGCTGAAAGGATCACGGAAATCACTGTATTACCCTGAATTATCTATGAAGTTGCAGTTCTGCAAATGTCTGTTCAAAATCATTGACCGTTGGGCGGGAGAGCGCAGTAGGACCACGTCAAAACTCATCCAGGCACATTAATTTTCCAATGAGGCTTATCCTTTTTTTGCAAATCCATCCTCCTAAACTTCGGTCTTCCTCAAGATGGTCGCCCAAACAAGTCGGTTCACAAATCTCCCATCATCAATCATCACCATGGGTCTGAAGCACCTCAAAGCGTGTGAATCAACTGTGTTCTCCGACTTCTTCACCAGCCCCCGTTCTAATTCGAACAACGTCACTCCAGCCATCAATCCATCTCAAACATTTTTTCCTCAAAGACATTCAATCGTCTCTCTTCCGCTCTCGCCCCCACGTCTTAGCCCCGTTAAACAGAGTTGGGACAACTATATCTACTTAATATCCTCATTTAGCTTCCATACCCAAGATCATGCAGATCATTACACTCTTCAGTGCACTTTCCACTGTGCACCTTTCAGTCCCTCCATATTCCTGCTCAGTTTCCACTTGTCCAGTCTTCTCCGCATATGCAACCAGTTACTCAGAACACAAAACTTCCTCCAATTCCTCTCCATTTAGGCAGACACAGGTTTCGTTTGCATTGTCACTCATCGAATATTTCATTACTTCTACCCACACTAACTTCCTTAGATAAAGTTGTCGGTGAAATGAAGAGTGAAAAGTGTTCGTGATCTAAGGGGGATTAACTTGATAATTTGCAAAGCGTTTAGGAGTAAATCTATGCGTCAGAGTTTGCTACTGACGATAACACCAAGGTATTGATTTTAAGGGGGCTATGAGCTGGTTCAATCGTCCAGAAGCTCGCAGTAGGCTATGAGTGGCTTGTTAGTTCAGAACCACAGCTCCGCCCGCACTATTACAGATCAGTTCTGACACCACTGTGAATCTTTACAATTCTGCATTGATAATTCTAATAAATATCCCTACTGACAAGACTAGTGAATGTGTCGCATACATCATTGACACTCTCTTTCATAAAATTCAGAATGATCGACGATAGAGGTTGTGATTATCCTGATTTCCAATTACAAGCAAGGTCCCACTTACTAAATATTTTTGAATTCTGAGTATAGAATATTTATTCCGGCCCAAGAGCATTCGTGGCATTGCTGCTTACGCTGTATGTTATAAAGTTTCCAAATATTTCTGGACGACTGCAATGTTTATTTCTCAAATAACAGTCCGACTGATGTCCTCCATGACAGAGTGTGCGTGAAACTTACAGAGTGTGCAAACATTGCTACTCTCCCTAATCTCATACATCGAACCTGCTTGATGTGGTTTCCACGTTTTTTCGACCTCCGTTGCAGTTGAAAAAAATGCACCCAATAAACCTGATTCAATCAATAGGGAAACGGAGGAGGGTCATCATATAGGAGGAGTGTGTCAATAGCCCTCCTGCGTCAAAACATGAGGGTTCGACTTTCGACATCAGGGGAAAGACAAATGTAATCGTAATCACGTCTATAAATAAGTTGGAGCGAACCCGGCAGCGAAACTAGACCGGGAATGAAGGAATACTGATACAATGTAGAAAAATATGTAAATCACAATTTTAAGATTTACAAGACCGTTACAGGGAAACATTGTTAAATGTTCTGGTGGAACATTCATCAACGTTGCGCTCGAACACTGAACCGTTAATGAGAAACACTCCCAAAATACTTAATATAAAATATAACACATTCTAGTTCATTAATGTCAACACTTGAGTATCTATTTGTTCAGCTGGTCTGCATGCGAAGTTTCTCCATGAACATCATCCGCGATAGATCACCAGGCACGCCCTGGTTTGCCGACGGGTGGAGCAAGAGTTTGAAATTAAAGAAACAGCGCATGCTATTGTTGGATCGGTTTTCTGAGACTAAGAGAGAGGATAATCGTAGCTGTCATGTAGTCGGCCGTGTCCCTTAAAGTATCATTTGCCAGCAATCGATTACTATCAGTATTGTTATGTTCTATATTTAAAATACTAATTTGGTGCACCAGCGCATTACTAAGTTGATAGATGTCAACTGCTCCCGATTGTTGGTTGTCAGATTCTTATTAAGAGTTGTTACCTTAGTTATTTGTATTTTAGATTGGGTACTGCTTGACAATTTTGATAATCTACTGCTTTGTCGCATCTCAAGCTTCTTGATCGATTCATTTATGTTCGGCGGTGATGCAGTATTCATTGAGGAATTGGCTTCCTGAGATTTTTGTCCTTTTTGCTCTGTTTCCAGACATGACTTTTTTCTTGAAGTAGTTTGACCTCAAACTTCAGAATTGAAGAACGCTTTTTTTCCATCAATTTATGTAGCCCTGTGAGATATGCCCTGTCAAGTGACTCAAGTCAATCAATTATTTTATTTCCCATTGATTATTCCTCACAAATCTCTATAATTGGTCTCTTTCCTGGCACTGTCATCTGTTTCTATGCTAGTTGGGTGGTTTGGGGGTGTACAGGCTCCTGGAGGCTACCCGTAGGCTTTCCTGCGGTTATTCTTTTTTCAAGCGCGTTAACACTAATGTAGACAATTTATTAATAATGCGCAAATTAATTCGTTATCATTTCTACATCCGTGTTGTAATTAAACATTCTTACACAGCGGCTCAACCTGGTGCCGCAGTTGGAAGATTCAAACGACCGTTAATAATTCGTGTGAAATACACCAGCTGAAAATGATCTAGTTAAAATGGATTGAACAGTTTAGTAGAGACATTATTGTTCGTATCAAAGTCTTTGGATCATTCATTGATTGCACGCAGCGATCAAAGGCCGTTCATGAGAATGCTCCAACAACATGCAAATTAGGCCGAGAATGCATTCCACCCGGTGGCCTTTGTTGGCCGACCCGCCAGTGAGCATGCAAGAGGCGAGCAAGCAGAGATTGTTGGTAGAACGCGAAGAAATTCTGCTACTGTCATGCCTTTTAGAACATCACGACTGGTAGAGTTAAATAATATCCTTTGTACAATGGTCTCTTATGGTGTCCTTGAATGATATAACAAGTCGTATTGAAGTTCTCTCACACGTATATATTTGACCAGTTCTGTCGAGAAGTCGCAGGTTACGGGGCTGTTGATGCGACTGCAAAGCCTTTTGGTCTTCTCTGGGAAATTAAAGTGGAGCTCGCACGTCGTCTTGCTATGAATACATTTAAGGCGCGCTGGTGTATTTGAATTGAATGCAGACACAACCGTTGATTGAAGAGAACATTGCAACGTCCTCATTTATATTTATTCCGACATTGAACATGCAAACGTTAGTAATACTGTTATCATATTGCAAAAGTTTTTCAAATGATGCATGAATTTCATGAAAAAATTCTGAAATAAATTTTAAATTGAAGTTTATTCCCTAAATATATTTCCAGAAACTTGGATTCATAGTTATCTTTACGTAACTAAATAGCACCTGAACGAGTGGTAAAATAAGGTCGGCATTGTCTCCCTTTTCTCAATCACCAAGCAATTATCCTGTCAATTGTTTTTCAGGCATGGAATTGAAGGCCAATCAATTATGATTTAGCTACAAAGAAACAGGCAATCAACATACCAGAAAAATGTTTGCAAATTAGCTATTAAATGATGGAGTCACCTAAACGATTGAGGTTTGTGTTCCGTTTGCTTTGGAGTTGGTTGAATACAATATAGAAGACGGAACAGTTGTGTGTATTTCTGCATCTCAGGACCAAACGTGAACGGCTTGCCGATGAACGTGTTTCCGCTCATGGGAATTAAAAGAAATCATGAGTTTTTTTTCATTTCCTATTGATTTAACTGCTAGAGAATAGTAACCAACTGTTTTAAATGTCCATTGAATAACAGTTTATGCTAAAAAGAAAGAATCATGTTTATTTCAAATGTTTTTTTTACCGGCGGTGTTTTCCATTAAAGCTGACATGAAATAAATAACAGATGAAGTCAATTGGCCGAATACCTCAGGAAAGGGGATTGGATTATTCAAATTCGTTACAATAATTCGCTTGGGAAAATTATCAGAGATTTCCCGACAATATTTCTCATCTATTCAATTTTCCCATCGTCTTGCAATAGGGTCTTATGCATATCTTTGTGCATGCTTTATGTTCTTAGGGTAACACACAGCTTGGCAGGAGAGCCAGGGTGGGCCATGATACGCTTGACTATATTTCGTGATTTAATTTTTGAGATGGAAACAGGGTTGAAGTAAACCTCACATTTTGCAGATACTATGTAACCAAAATACGGTAAACTATTCTTCTCTGTGGTATTCAATATACTCTCACAAGTTAAACCCAGCACCTCTCCATCTAATATTATGTGTTCAGGTGGTCGGTGTACTACAGAGTTTACTACATTTTGTTACAAACTTCGCTGTGTGAATGGGATGGAAAAACTCCCTGAAATAAAGCGACGATAGCTGAGCTGATGCCTTTCGCATCCAATGCTGAAAGAACATTAATTTGGTCTGATAAAACTGACCCGGAAGTGCCAGAAGTTAAATTGACCAAGGCCAGCATTGTACGCGGCCACGGCGCTATCTAGACGGCGATCTTCCATGGCCTCCCACTGTTGTATAGTTTTCTATTTATATTTAAAATGAAGGCTTCTATGAATGTCGTTACTATTCTTTCAGATTTTACTTGCATCAAAAAATAGATATGAAACACGGAACCTTATCATAGGGATTTAACCGTGCGATTGCATGTCTGTTCGGATTCATCTCAATCAGGCAACAATTATTGATCTTGATGAGAACCGTTTCATGCAAACACGTGGCTTCGTGTGTCATTGCAAAACTGTTGGCCAACCAATTTGCAACTCCTGGAAAGTACAAACTTGCTCATCAACATCGATATCATTTTGAGAACAAATCTGAGCTATATATTACCTATCCTGACCAGGAACAATGGAACGTTGTGTGTTTGGTAGTGTGTTTACTATTCAACAGAGTTGTTTGCATTCATCGATGCCCAATGCGCCACGTCTGTAACAAATTACGATTTTCCATCAATTCTCAATATATCGGCATCGATCGAAAATTGAAATCTGTCTTTCAGCTACGTAACTTCCATTTTTTGTACAAAAGTTTCTTCGTTATAAACAAGTGCCCCAGAAGTTCACCTGTAATACATTATTTCAAGTTGCCTGCATGCCGAGTAGCAGGTATTCACTAGATGCACGAATCCATTTCACATCGAATGAATGTGACGGGTATAGTATTGGTCATTCTGTGTGCCTATAAGACAAATATGTTATATCTTCCACAAAGTTGAGTGATACGGCGTAAATACTTGCCATATTGTTAAGATGTTGGCGGTGTGCGATGAGGGGATTTATTTGATGTTTAATCCTGTACAGACGAATCATTGGATGAGAATGCAACTGGTGAATTATCGCAAGGCAGCTGCTCTAACGAGATCCTCAGGCTATCTAGAGGCTTCTTTAAACTGTTAGGCTGCTCTATAAAAACAACCCTCCTGGTCATTGGGTGGAGCTAATCAATGAGCAGATACGAAATTAATTCTCATCCCATGATGACAGTTTTCTCATTTGATATGCATCGTTCAATCATGAGCAGCCTTACGTTGCCAGGTCGGTAGATTGAATCCACTTGATGGAATAGTCTGCACCTTTAGTGTTGCAAGTCCATTTGCTTGTACGCAGAAGGACTGATGCCATTTTGATGGATTTGGTAGGTGGTCGAATGTGGTTGATTTATGCCCGCTCATCAATTAGGCGTACACAGGTTTCACCATGTTCGTCTCCGAACCTGATTCATTGAACAGGGACTCGATGTTCAATAGTGTTCCATTCCTCGTCGTGTCAACATCCATTGCACTTGATCCCGTGACGGCCTTTTCAGTGCCTTCAGTAACAGTTTTTCTTCTTGTAGTTTACAACCGGCGGTCAGGACGGAATTAATCTTTTCGCTTGAATTTTGGATTAGACGCGAATTCATCTACATGTATTCCTATAGTGCTGTTTGGTGTGAAAAAAAAATCGTTTTTCTGGGCTCCAACCGTAAGTTAACCTATGCCGCTATATTGTGGAATTTGCATGGTGGTTGTGTATTTACTTCTGATGAGAAGAGCTTTGTCAAGATAATTTTTCAAGGCCTCCCGCCGGTGACAAGTTTTTCTGTTTACGATATTCAATGAATTTATGACGTTTCTAACAAACCGGACGAATTTTCTTTGTTATCGATTAGAAGCATATGTTTTATAGTTTGTTCAGTATCATATAGATTGAACATTTCACAAAATATACCGATATATGCTTCGTTATTTCCTTATTCTAAAATAAAGAATGCTACTATTGATTACGCAGCGTTCAGCATTTTTTTAAAGAAATTAACCTTTCCCGTGAAGCTACACAAAGAGCTTCCAGAAGGATTTATTTGAACAGAAATGTTCCCTCACTTTGCAGCATCCGACACATTGTTGCTGAATATAAAGAACAGAGCATCGTTCAGGATTGATAGCATCCTTGGTCGATATTGAAAGGAAGTAGACAGCATCGAATCTATTCGGTCTGACGTCGTTTGTACTCCATAAAAATCTGTAGCACTGCGTTTGAACGAGCTCAAGATGTCATAAACATCTTTTTGATGCAAATTGAGACAGGTTTTATTGTTGTATCCACACATAATTCAAGTTTTGCCGAGGAGCGGCCAAAAACTGTGAGAAAGGGCCACAATTTGAGCTGGCATATGTTGAAATCGTTTAGGAGAACGATCAAATTTGTTCGCTGACGATGATGTGATGAAGCACATTTTCACTTAATTTGTTCTGTGAATAAACCAAAATAAAACAATTTGGGAACGGAAAACTGGCTTGTTCTTCCTCAACATGAGTTTCATCTACACCGCGAGCCTGTGTGGTGTGGACTAATACACGACCGTGTAATTGAGCCTTCTTTGATCACGCTGCGGGAATTACAGAGACAGTCAATGAAGAGAGATTTTAACACGTGTCCCATACATTCTTAAAACCAGCTGTAAGTCATCTACGTTTAGGCACGAGGGGCCACGTGGCATTTTGGTGTTTTACAAATAGTTTAATTCTCTAATACACATCCGATTCGGGGTACAATTGCATCGAGAAATGCAACCTGTTACACATAAAACTTCCAAGTTTCCTTAAACAAATGAGTAGGTTCGGGTCGTTCTCAATTCTATAATACAACTTACATTCACGGTACAATTTTACCGTTACATATATGACGTATTTTCTTAACGTTTTTATTACAGATTTGGCTACATATAAGACTTGCTGTTCGATGGTAAAACATCTCAGAGGCAAGTACTTTTGGAAATGTTGTATGACACTCGTATATATACAGACACAAACACAGACACTAGGCCGAAATCCGTCAGCTAGGGAGTGGCCGACAGCCAAGCGCACCTCACACTCTCATACACTTACACTCGCACACATTAGCCCATGTGCGCAAAAGGGTCCGGCCGGGAACTCCGCAACACACCCTCCTGGTCATGCGTGTTGTTCGAAGTCAGTGTCGGCAGCAGGGCCCGACAGTGTGCCTGGTTTACCCCTGCCGCGTCATGATAACCCCGGCCCCCCTCCCCCGTCAACGAAAATCCCGTCTCTCAACGATGTGCCTAAGGTGGGAAAGCAAATCAGGGCAGCGTCAATACTCGTCCGTTAAGAATAATTCTTCAATCACGCCTGTCCAGTGCACGCTCTCTTGCTACCTCCACACTCAGGTCTCTCCTTCATAACGCCTACGTCACACCATCCATCTACCCAAACTTCGGTCTCCCACTAGGCCTACGTCCACTCGCCTCTGCTTTCAACACCCTTTACACCAATCTCCCTTCATCCATCCTCACCATGTGCTCAAACCATCTCAGAACACGCGAATCAACTCTGTCCTCTAATTTCTTAAACATCCCCGTTCTGATTCGAACCACATTGTAAATGAACCTGTCTCTCAGCGACACTCCAGTCTTGCTTCTCAAACATTTCATCTCGAAAGCATTCAACCTTCTTCTCTCCTCTGCTCTCACCATCCAAGTCTCAGCTCCGTACAGTACAGTCGGGACTACGACACTCTCATACAGCTCCCTCTTCCCTTCCATCCCCAACGTCCTGCAGCTCATTACGCTCTTCAGTGCACCCAACACTTTACACCCCTCTTTCACTCGCGTTTTCACCTCAGTTTCCACTAGTTCAGTCTTCTCCACATGGCAGCCCAGATACTTAAAACACTGTACTTCTTCCAACAACTCTCCATTTAGGAGGACACTAATTCTACTCGCATCGACAGTCATCGAGCATCTCGTTACTTTACTTTTACCCACACTCTACCAAACTCAGACACAAGCCTCATAGCTTCTCCTCTGAATCTGCCACCAGCACCGTATCATCAGCAAACCGCAACTGGCTCAATTGCCAACTTCGCCCATTCGCTTCAAACAGCTCCAAACCACAAACCCAGCACACTCGCGTTCACCTCCCTGACCACTCCATCCACATATAGGAATTGAACAGCCAAGGAGACATCACGCAGCCTTGTCTCAGACCCACTTTCACTGTGAACCAATCACTCACCTCGCTTCCTACTCTGACACCTGCTTGGCTGCTAACATATAAACTCTGCACCGTTTCCAACAGCTTTCTGCCCACTCCATACAAACGCAACACCCTGCACAGCGCTTTCCTGTCAATCCTGTCGTATACCTTTACCAGATCCATGAAGGCCCTGAACACATACTTTCCCTTTGCAAGGTACTTCTCACAAACATGTCTCACTGCAAAAATCTGATCGGCACACCCTCTACCACTCATAAAGCCACATTGTTCCTCTCCAATTGCGCAATCCGTACATTCTCTAATCCTTTTGATCAGTACTCTGCCATACAGCTTACCGACCACACACAACGAACTGATACCTCCTGAGTTGCAGCATTTATTTTCATCTCCTTCGCCCTTATACAGCGAGACAATGCAGGCACTGCGCCACTCAATCGGTACCACGCCCGTCACAAAAAAAAAATGTTCGGTAGCCTCACCAACTATTCGACAACAGTTATTCCACCCCTTTTCAGGCACTCAGTCGCAACGCTATCCAAACCAGGGCTTTCCTTGCTCTCATCACCTCCACCGCCTCCTGCACCTCTTCCCTAGTAATGTCCGCAGTAAGTTTCTCTCAAAAAAAAAACGGCAGCCGCGTGTCATCACCCACAGCAGCAATGTCAGCCTCTATGTCATCCCTGATATTCAACAATTAATCAAAACACTCGGCCCACATTTCCCGTAGACCACCACTTTCCTTCAATAACTGGTCGTTTACCTCTTTCACCGCCTCCTCCTTTCCGGTTTCTCCCTTTCTCACCCCATTAACCTTTTTCCAGAACATCATTTTGTTCGCCCAACTGTCTGCCCCACCTGTCATAAGCGTCCCTTTGGTTCTCTTCACCACTCGACCAACCTCCTTCCTCTTCCCGTTACAGTTGTCATAGGGAACTGCCGATTTCGCCTGCAATCCCTCCTCAGAAGCTCTTCTCTTCTGCGCCACCACTAGTTTGACCTCCTCGTTCCACCACTCGCAGCCCTTCCGTCTGCACCCGCCCACACGTCGCACACCACACACATTTCCCGAACAACTCAGCAAGGCATCTATGAACGTCTCTCATTCTTCCACAACATTTTGCAGGTCCTGGCCTCTCACGTTGTCAAATTCCTCCCACAACGCCCGCTGGAAGTCCTCCGCTCTGCTTTTCTCATTAGCTCAATCACTTACACAACCTCTTTTCCTCCTCCCACTCTTTTGTTCCCCTTCCACCTATGCTCCACTCTCAAACTTCCACCCACCAGCAGATGGTCAGATACTCCTCCGCCCTCTTCTCTCAACACCCGCACATCCAACAGCCTCAGCACCACTCTCCTCGAAATCAGCTCAAAATCCATCAGCGCTCTTTCCACCACTTCACCCTGGTCCATCCTTGCCCATGGGTACCTGCGGATATCTCGCTTCTAGAACCGGCTGTTTCCGCCAACCAGCTCAAGCTCCATGCATAAGCGTATGAGGTTTTCTCCACTGTCATTCCAACCAGGAACGCCATACCTCCCTATCACATTATCAACTACTGCATCTCCCACTCTCGCATTGAGGTCGCCCAGTTCAACCACACTGAATTGACCTCCAAAACTGTCATTACACTCGCTCAGGTAAGTCCAAGATTGCTCCCTCTCCCCCTCACTCCTCTCGTTACCATGTTCGTACGCAGTCACAAATACCCATTTTTATACGCCAAACTTTACTTTCACAGGGAGCCCAGCGTTCGCGCTAAAATTATTCCCGCACACGCGCACTATCGACACTTCACTTCACCTCACTGTCATGGCCGGACACTGTCATAACCGCTAAAAATCTTTCATCCCACGTGCTTTCTACCTAACGATGATTCAGCTCACACGCATTTTCCACCACTTAAAAACCTGCCACTGTCATTTCTGCCACTGTCATTTCGTCGAAACAGGCGTACCAACCTAACATTTATCACTTTAATGAAACTTAAATAAAAAACGCTAAAAAACGGCATTACGTACCCTACAAAAATACGTATGTTTGCCCCGCGGGTTAGAAATACGTACTTTTGCCCCGCGGCTTAGAAACACGTACCCTAGGTTAGGTTAGGTTGGGCAGGAAAGGTTTCAATAAAGTGATAACCGATAAAATGGTACGACTGGTGGCTGATTCTGACGTGGGCTGAAACAGATTTTCGCCAGAATGTCACTGGTAGATATGACAGTGGCTGGTGTGACTGAGGAACGCTATGAATGTTCGTTGTTAAAAAATGGTACCGTAGGTAGGTAGTCGGAACAACTTGGGGCTGATAAGGCAGTTGGCGGAGATGATAGGGGTTGATCTGACGTTAGCTATAAAAGAATTTAGCGCCAGGGATAGCAACCCCTTTCACACACATCAATCTTGAGAACACCTCTTTCCACTCAGTAACGGTACTAGCCAGTCGATCATTCAATAACAACACCACACCTTCTCGTGCCCAATTTTCAACCACGTCCGACGTTCCCTCCACTTACCAATCCAAACTCACACTCGCCCTTACCCTTCAACTTAGTCTAACTCAGCGCCAACAAATCTAACTTCCTCCTCACCAATTTCTCACCAATATCTCGCCTCTTTGCTTCATTCGTACTACAACCACGCACATTCAGCGACTCTACCAATATTAATTGGCGGGGCGTGAGCCTCTCTTCCTCCCGCTCATCTTGTCGTCTTTTAGGAAAAAAATGTACGTAGAAGGGGGATTCCTAGCCCCCTCGCCCCGCCCCTTATTAGTCGCCTCTTACGACATGCAGGGGTTGCGGTAGCAGTATTCTAAGCCCCTGTTTCAGGGTTCCCCTTTTAGTCGCCTCCTACGACACGCAGGGGTTACGGTAGCAGTACTCTAACACCCCCGCTAAGTTTATATGGCTCGGATATATTTAAGTTAGGCTATCTCTAGAGAGGTTTCTCTTCATCCAGCAGTACATCACGAAATATGCATTACATGTGACCGTTATA
>SDVV010004650.1:8971-19971 GCA_016164225.1 Gammarus roeselii
CCCCCCCCCCCCCCCCCCCGCGATCAACCAGTTTCTCAACGAGATGCCATGAGTGGGAAAGAACATCAGGGAAACGTCAAAAATCAACCGTTCACAAGTCACAACAATTCTCCACTAACGTTTATCTACTGCATGCTCTCTTGCTACCAACACACTCATGTCTCTCTTCACCAACGCCTGCTTTAACCATCCATCCACCCAAACTTCTGTCTACCTCTGGGTCTGAGTTCATTCACCTCCGCCTCTATAACGCACCTCACCAATCCTCACTACGTGCCCCAGTAACTCCTCCAGCCTACAATCGTCTCAGCCCTCCCTAGGTAGCAGCAAGGAGTGTCATCACACAACCTACCATCTTCAAAGCATAAAGGAATCCCAGTCCTCCTTAAGGTGTCGGGGGACATGTGCCCCAACACCTGCTGAGGAGGAAAATTAAGAAGGTAGGAAACGGGGATCCCATGCATGAGGATCCACACTCAGCGTAGGGAATTTTGCGCATGAGAACAACAAGATTGGAACGAGGACTATAACTACTAACATCTCCAGGCTGGCGATGTCTCGCAGCAGCAGATTTTTTTTTACTCTTTAAAAAAAGGCAAAAGGCAGAGGATGTACCTGAAGGCACTGGTGGAAGACTGCAGTGATGGAGACTGTTGAGGCGCGCTGTGGTGGACGGAAAGCGACCCAGTGGCGGCTGGTGTGGATGGCGCGCTGTGGTGCCCACCGCCGTTCTGAGGGGTTTTGGACCCTGCTTGCCGCAGCTGGTCTACTCCCAGCTGCACTGAGCCGCTCACGCCATACAATGTGACCACGTCCTCGGTGGTGGCCCTGAAAACAACACAACATCTATAAAGAGAGACGATCATCCAAAAAATATTTAGTCAAATACTTTTCTAACTGCAAGTAGCAAACTTGTTCTAGAATGTGAAATCACTTACTTTCTAACAAAGCCTTTATTTATATCGACACTCATAGATGCTATTATAGACCAAATCAGAGTACAAGCCCTTCAATTTCCTTTACTCCAACTATTATTTCCATAAAATCATTCAGTTCATACCAACGTCAACTCCAGCACGTGATACCAAAAAGAAATGCAATAGAAGTATCAGATTTAACTGCACTATTGCATAATCAATCTCCTCCACTGCATATATCAAGTTGTAAAACCAGTCCAGTGCACATATCAAATTATCAATCCCTTCCACAGCACATACGAAACCACTCCACCATCTAACCAATCCACTGCAGATACCAAACCACTCGACTGCACATGGCAAATCAATCAACGGCACGTATAAAATCCCTACTGCATATATAAAACCACGCCACTGCACATATAAAAGTATCAAACCATTCCACTGCACTTTCAAATCATAAAATAGATTGTCAGCGAGTTCATCAAGCCAGTTCCCCTTACGACGCCCAACTCACCGTCCTTTTATGGGCTTGGGTTTGTAGGTGATGTCCGTGGCTATGTTCTGAGAGGGTGGCCCCGAGACCCCGGTGGCGGCTACTGACGCGTCGTGCTGTTGTTGACCTGCCGTGACGTGTTTAGAAGGAGCAGGGAGCGACTGTGACACGGTCGTGTACTGCGCCGTCATGTACTGAGGCACTAGCGTGGTCGTCACGCCAGAAGTGACTGGCACACAACCGCTGCTATTGCTGTAAACCTGTGTTGTAGTGGCTACGACGCTGGCAGGAGGAGTGGAGGAGGAGATACTTGTAAAGGTATGCAGTTGTGGTGCGGAATTACTTGTGACCACCTCCCCCATCGACTGCGAGGACTGATGCAGCTGCATCGCCGCGGCTGTGGTGATGCTGCAGGTGGTGTTAGTACGGTGCAGAGACGCCAAGGTGGTGTAGTACTGCCGATTGGTGAGGGGAACGGAGGTGGCAGTTGTGGAGGGAGGGCACCGCAGTTGCTCGCTTACTTCGGTATCGCTCTGTGTCTCTGAGTCCGTGTCCACACGCTCGCCACAAGCCAGGTCGACGTCGCTGCTGGCACCATCTATGACAAGAGTGGCACAGCGTATCACAACAGAGGTTCCCTATACAGGTTTCAAGTAAAGTAGTTAACGACGTGGATGCTACACTAGTTATTCGAGTTAAATATGGATAAGTGTTCAAATTAATCGTACAGTAATGGACAAGAAAATAACAACTACAAATGCGGGTCAGAAATATCCGCTATTAACTGAACCTGAATGGTTGATTTAGACGCTGCTCTGATGAGCTTTCCCGCCCTTGGCATCCCGCTGTCGGGATGGTCGTGAGTGGGGGGGGCCCGGCCATTATGACGCGGCGGGGGTAAATCAGTGAAAACTGTCGGGCCCTGCTGCTGACGACGGATCCTCGGACTGCACACGCAACTCAGAGTTTATGTTGAGGGAGTACCGGCCCGACCCTTTAGCACAAAAGGGCTAAGTTGTGTGAGTGTGAGCGTATGAGGGTGTGAGGTGCGCCTTGCCGTCGGCCACCCCCCTTTCTGGTGGATGCGGCCTAGTGTCTGTAACTGAAGCTGTTTACTCACCGCCAGGCCTGGTCTGCTGCCCCGTCCCGTCCTCGCAGATGACCATTGAACCGTCATCGTCAGAGATCTCGGATCCGCGGCGACAGTTGACATACTGAACACACAAGGGGAGTAACCGTGAACACATCTTTGCTATGACTAATCATAATGCTGCCAGCCGTTACGATATGATGCATTGTAACGTATCAATTAGAATAAATCATTTCAAAATTGTACAATATTTTCCAACCAAACCAGTCGGGCATTCTTTTTCACAAAAAAAATATCAACCAATGAAGTTTCATATAAAATAAAAAGTCAACTACTGGTGGTGCAGTTTATAAAATTTCCTAAGATCGACTTTGAACTCAGAAGGTTGTTTAGAAAACGTACAATTCAACCCCAGCACCATCCCGCCCCAGACCTGTGATGGGTACTTCTGCAACGTTGATCCCCCCTGGGGCAGCCCCCGACCGTTGGGCTCAACACTGTCAGACTCGGAGGCAGCAGCCACGTTAGGGATGCCGGAGACAGACGAGTTAGGGCCCCCCGGGGTGTGGGGGAGGCTGGAGCAGTCACTGTTGGGGCCTCCGGGGGTTAGGGGACCTCCTGGGGTCAGGGGCATCCCCGAGGGATCCCCCTTGAGGGAACTGGTGGATGACTTCCGGCGATCCTTGCTGCACCACTTCCAGTCGGGGTGAGCCTTGTAATGACTTTCTTTGATCTAAAAAAAAAATTTCAACCTTTAACGCAAAAATTAGAACAGAGTATTATTAAATAAATAGCTGCTACACAAGATATTACTGATAAACCTCGAATGAATGGATACCCTCACTATGGAGACAACTCAACTCCAACGCATCGCCGAGCCAGGATCTGACTGGCGAATGTGGTAGCAACATGCAAATGCTGATGAAGAATGTCCCAGCAGCTGTGGGTCCGGTGACAGCTGCTGGGTCATTATAAAGCAAAGTCCCTCCAATTGTCATTTATTAAGTAGCTAACCATTTCAATATTACGACCAACACAGATGAAATAACTGCTATTGTCGTAGACTCATCCATCTAAAGCATATCTTCACCACAAACTAATTCTTGATCCTATCTATCACAAATATAGAGTGTTTGTGCTGTAAGAATTATCTACCTCCGTAGCCAGACGTTGGTACTCATGCTTCCCTTCTGGTCCAAGGTCGTACCACCACTCCCCCAAGATCTTGCTGACGGTACGGTTGTCCTGGTTGGGAAAGCGCTGGTGCACGAGGTGCCGGTGCCTTTTACTGAATATCATAAACGCATTCATGGGCCTACGGATGTGGTCTGCAACCTTGCCCTGTAATTGGAAGTAAACAGCATCTTTGTAACAAGGTAGTTACTAGGTCACGAAGGCAATCGAAAAATGGGGACAACAAAAATAAGTCATCTTGAGTCGGTACACAAGTTATCACAACACCAGTAGAAAATAATACATACAGCAGAACAAACAATATTTCGAAACACGTCATTGGTTCACAGCCATCGTTTGAAATTCAGAGCCCATGTTTATCTTGACTCACCTTTCGTGGACTCTTTGGTTCATCTTTGCCGGAAAATCCACTTAGCGACTGCGAGCGACGCTTCTGACTCTCCAGGCCTCCAGACGATGTTTCAGAGTCTGTGAGGAAGACGTCATCGTCCACGTCACCGGTTGCAGCAGTGACGTCCCGCGCGTCGAAGCCATCTCTCGGGGGCGAGGCTTCCATGCCTCCACATGATTGTTGCTCAACAGTCGAGGAGGAGTTAGGGAGGCCTAAAGTGTCAGGAGGGCTGAGCTGCTTAAAGGTGTGGTTGCTGCCATTCACTATTGCTAGCTCTCCATTAATAAGAGGCAGGTCATCCTCTTGCTCGGTCTTTGGCACAACTTGCTTGGCTGCAGAAACTGGAGCAGTGATCAGCGGCACCAGCTGATTCCATTGATATACGGTGGTCTCAGATTGAGGGTGAGTAGCATTGACAGGCTGCCAGGCACCAGGTTCCTCTTCCTCCACTTTCGTGGCTTCTTCCTTATTGGCGGTAGTGTCGGCTGGGCGGGTGGCCAGGGTATTCGTGTAAACGTGGGTGTCGTGCACCATCCCGCCACTCGTGATGACCGATGCCACAGAGTCCTCCTCGTCCTTCACTTCAACCTGTAATTCGTCTGTGACTGAAGCATAGTAGGACCCGGGGGGAAGATTAGTGCCGACATTAGTGTTTTGAACAAGATCAAATGCAGCCGACCTCTCACGCGTTGGCCCATTATTTACCCTAAGCATTAGACCTTCTTGTTGCTCCCTCGGCCGATCACCATCAGAAGCGGCAAAAGTAGCAGTCGAGAAGGTCATCTTGGTGCCGTCATCCATCACGCTACTGGTGTTGCTGACGGGGGTGAAGCTGCCCACCTGCTCGAACGAGGACCTGAATCTGTTAGAGAGATCTTGTGGCTGCTGGTGCTCACCGCCAAGGTCTCCGCTTTCATCGCCGCTACGCTGAGACAGGCCACCTACTGATACGCACTCCGACGATGACAGCACCCTCTGCACCATACGGGGACTGGTGGAGTTGCTGGCAGTGCTATTATCAAGGGAGGACTCGACTGTGGCTGAGAGTGTGTTACTGTTGTCGGAAGTTCGAAACACGCTGGTGTGGTGCCGAGTGTCGTTGGAGTTATGCGAGGGGCGCTCAGGCAGCGGGTGCGGCAGGCTGAGGGCGGGACTGTGAGGGTAGGTGTGGATGACGGTTGGGCCGCTGCCACACGACGGCGTCACAGGAGAAGGAAGTTTGCCAACAGGACGCAGCAGCTCCGGCCTGATGCAATACGACAAACAAATAGTGAATGCTGTTGCATCATGTACGGGCGTATGTGATCATTTTCATATTAAATATTGATTGAGGAGCGATAAATATGCATCAACATCAAACGTACACCAAATCGATGTAAACTGCTAAGCAAACAGATAAATATGATATTCACTAATAATTACAGAGTAGAATAGGTAGAAAATGCAGAAGCTTACAATACTTGTTAATCATAAAACTAAAAAAGATTAAACAATTATAGTAAATGCTTCCATTCCAAGGTTTCGTGCAGACTATTTAGCCTATAAAATACAGAGGGGCTTATTGTGCAGTGTATAGAAATAAACCCCAATCACTAACAAAGAAACCAACAGCATATTTACAACAAATAATTGAACTTACCAAAAATTTTTATAGCAGAGTTATATCTGAACAGAGCTAAAATGAAAATAAAATGCATATCGTTGTGAATCCATGTTTAAAAATCAATAAAATCTAAAAACGTTAATATACGCTTTTTTCTGCATTAGCTAATTTAAAATCATGTGAAACTCAGACAGGGTAAATAAAGTCCTCTTGTTGCTGTCCCTAGCTACTATAAAGTGCATGGCACGAACCTGATGATGTTCGGTTTAGCCGCCATCCCGATAGGGGTAGAGTGCTTGAGCGCCCCGCCGGGCTGGGGCGGCGTAACATTCAGGCCGTTTCCAGCTAAACCAGAGCCGCTTTGAGTGAGCCACAGCCTCGCTGTGGGGGAGCTGGCGACCGCCGCTCCCCCCAGACCTCCAGAGTGATGCAAGTGTTGGTGGTGGCCACTACCTCCAGCACCACCACCTCCGCCTTCGCCGACTCCCATGTTGGGATGGTTGATGGGCATGAAGACGTTAGCTTGGGGACCGACAGTAATGGGGGAGCGTAGCAGCCCCGCGTGTCGGGGTGATATTACATTGTTGGGTGAGAAGCATCCTCCTGCGGGGGTGGTGGACCGGGAGGATGAGTGACCAAGAGACACTGTAATGAGAGGGACCAATGAAGGGCAGTTAGAAGACGGTGAAGGAGGGGAGGGAAAGAAGAGAGGGTAGCTACTAGGGACGTAATTACAGGGCACTAACTACGTTGAGTGGGGCGGGTGGGATAAGGAGGGGAGAGTAGCCAAGAGAGACGCTGTTACAGGGCAGTACGTTCAAGTGAAGCGGGTGGAGTGGGGACGGTGAAGGAAGCGAGGGAAGGGAGGAGAGAGAAGGTAGCTACAATAGACGATGTTACAAGGTACTACGTTTGAGTGATGCGGTTATGGAGGGAATGGTGAAGGAGGGGAAGGAAGGGAAGGAGGGGAAGGAAGGGAGAGAGGGAGGGAAGGTAGCTACAAAGGGCGCTGTTACAAGGCACTACGTTAGAGTGTGGCGGTTGGGGTGGGGACGGTCAAGGAGGGAAGGGAAGGAGGATTGCTACAAGGAACGCTGTTACAAGGAACGCTGTTACAAGGCCCTACGTTAGAGTGAGACGGTAGGGTTGGGGTGGGGACGGGATAATGGCACAGTAACGACACAAGGTATATGCACGTTTGTAGTACTTATGAAAAATGCAACTTCTGTCCAATTGTCCATTACAGTACAAGTTTCCCATAAATACCCATTGAAACTGAATAAGATGTTACTGAGAAGTGGCAATTGCCCCCCTAATGAACAATACAAGAGTGTTGTAATTTAGAGATCAACAACTAAATAAATAATCGCCTAAACCAATGAAACAATAATCTTTATTTCAACCCCGTTTGCATTCCTCATCAGGCAATTAGAATCATCTTTAAAAGTTTCTGTAGAATACAAGGACTAACAGGAACTATCATACAATGCTTCTTGCACCTACAAAGTAGACTGTGTTGTTATGATCAAGTTTAGACAATTCACCAAGATGTTTGTTATCTATAGGACCATCAAAGCAATTCTTACACCTTCATTAATCGGCCGGCATCTGGCCATCGCACCTTATTCACAGAGCTACCACCAGCTGCACTCAGAACATACGTGCATTTTACTGTAGCGTCCATTACATACCTCTACAACATGGCTTGAATAGCAAAGACAGGGCTAGACATCCTGCAAAAGAGACTCACTGAGCATGTTAGCAGCTTCTGTCTCGTCCTGGGAGCGTGATGGGGCCACCATGGAGAAGTTGGGTGAGGTGTCACACGAGTCCCTCGAGCCATCCCAGTTGAGGTCAGAGTTGGGAGTGTCTTTGCTGTATCAGGAAGGAGGGAAGGGTTTGAGGTAAGAAGGAATGGTAAGGGCTCAAATAGACCAAGTGCCATTGCTCACTGCCATGAAGCAATTATGTCAATGATTTTGCACAGAAATTTAGCAATGCCACACCGCGTTACGTAGTGGGCCTCATTTGATTACCACCGCTAGTTATCCCAATAACATGACCTGAACCAGATTTCAGGTCAATACCCTAAAAAGTAACAAAAACACGCAGCTGCTCCTCAAACTGTCGTTTCTGGCCAATTCACCATGCTGCACAATACCTCAACGCACACCCAGTCAGCCTATTCAAATGAACCCACTCCAAGAACACCCCTCCACAGCAAAGATCCAACGCCTCACAGATGATCAGGAAGATCGTGCAGACGCCATTTAGGTGGAAAATCATGTTATTGTCGACAACTTAGTCATTAGGAGGGTCCACCCCACGACCCAACTTACCCAGCAAAGGCGCTGGCCGGCGTGCGGATTTGTTTGCCATACATGGACAAGTGCCTGGAACAGTAACCTTGTCGTTGACTTTCCTTGTTACAAGTTTCCTTGCCGCACAGTCGCCGCCACTGCTTGCCATTAAACTTCTTGCGAACACCATTGGGGGTTATCACCACTTCTCCCTTGCGGTACTTTAGAGGAGTTCCTGTGCCTGATCTGGGAGATAACATTTCTTGGTAACTTACAAGTTTTTACCATTCACAACCTATAAACAAACACAATTAAAAATACTGGATAAAAACTACATGTAAACTTCTGAGCCTAATTTGAAACCGTTAGCAATTTGCAAGACATCAGAGATAGTGGCCTAATTTTGGGGGGAAACTTCAGTTTACATTACCTTTCAGCAGGTGCATTTCATTATAGCTAAATGGCATGTGTAAGAATGTGGTCGAAGTAAGGACTACAGTATACTCGTCGACAAGAAGGTGATAGGATTACGAGACATTTCATTACCGCAGGAAGTTTATTAAATTAATAACAAAAAGGGCCGCTCAGCCTCCCGCTCATATATTCGATAGTATTGTGGTTCTTGTGTGGCTCATCAGACAACTTGCATCACAGAAACACTTGATAACAACAATGTAAATCAAATTCTTGAAGAGTAGTAGAAATTAATGCATAAACTCATTCTATTAATTGCATTAACTCCTTGCTAAAACAAGTGCTCTGATCTGAAAACCCAATGTCTTAGGGTCTCTACACCATCTTGACAGGAGATGTAATCCAAGCACAACATGGTAGCTACATCTAACAGTGAGCCAGCATAGCTATCTTGTTCTTTTATTCATCACTCAACTTTTCAATTTTCATTGAAATGCCTTATACAAAGGTATCCCTGGCAAGGACCCACAGTGATATAATTGTCAAGAAAGGGCGGAAGGATGGAGGCCGACCTAATCAGACTAGATTAGAGTAAGGGAACCAAACGAGCACGAGTGCTCATGTCGAGTGTTTCTCTTTGAAAGAAGTGAATGGGTATGGATATGGGTTCCAAAGAAAGAGAAGGGAGCCTGCTATACAGACAGGCACTAGGCCGAAATCCCCCAGCAAAGGGGGTGGCCGACGGAAAAAAGCACCTCACACTATCAAACGCTCACACTCTCACACCTTAGCTCTTTTGCGCATAAGGGTCCGGCCGGGACCCCGCAACTCACCCTCCGGGTCATGAGTGCGGTTCGAGGTCAGTGTCTGCAGCAGGGCCCGACAGCGTGACTGGTTTACCCCTGCTGCGTCATGATGACCGCCCCCCCCCCCCCCATGACCATTCCGTCTCTCAACAATATGCCTAGGGCGGGAAAGCACATCAAGGCAGCGTCAAAAAAACTCATCTTTTCACTACCATTCTCCACTCACGTCTCTTCTTCCTGACGCCTGCTTCACATCAACAACACCTTTCAACACCTTTTCACCTATCTTTCTTCATCCATCCTCACCGTGTGCCCGAACCCATCTCAGAACACGCGAATCAACTCTATCCTCCTACTTCTTCACCATCCCCGTTCTGATGCGAACCACGTCGTTAGTCAACCTGTCTCAGCGACACTCCAGCCATGCTCCTCAAACATTTCCTCTCGAAAAGATTCAACCTTCTCTCCACTGCTCTCACCCCATACGTCTCGGCGCCGTACACACATTTGGCACAACGTCACCGTCATACAGCCCTCTCTTTGCTTCCATCAACAACGTCCTGCAGCTCATTACGCTCTGCAGTGCACCCAACACTTTACACCCGTCCTTCACTCGCGACTCCACCTCAGTTTCCAATAATAGGGAGCCCAGACACTTAAAACACTCAACTTCTTCCAACAAATCTCCATTTAGGAGGACATTAATTCTGCTCGCATCGACAGTCCTCAAGCATCTCATAACTTTACTTTTACCCACGTTCACTCAAAGCTTCCTCCTCTCACACACTCTACCAAACTCAGACACTAGCCTACATAGCTTCTCCTCTGAATCCGCAACCAGGGCCGTATAATCTGCAAATAGCAACTGGCTCAGCTGCCAACTTCGCCCATTTGCTTCCAACAGCTCCAAGCCACGACCCAGCAAACTCGCGTTCACCTCCCTGACCAATCCATCCATATAGATATTGAACAGCCAGAGAGACATCACGCAGCCTTGCCTCAGTCCCACTTTCACTGTGAACCAATCACTCACCTTGTTTCCATGCTCGGCTGCCAACATAGAAACTCTGCAACGCTTTCAACAGATGTCCGCCTATTCCATACAAACGCAACACCCTCCACAGCGCTTCCCTGTCAATCCTGTCATATGCCTTCTCCAGATCCATGAATGCCCAGAACACATCCTTTTCTTTGGCAAGGTACTTCTTGCAGACCTGTCTCGCTGCAAAAATCTGATCGGCACACCCTCTACCACTCCTAAAACCACACTGTTCCTCTCCAATGACGCAGTCCGTACAGTCTCTAATCCTTTCGATCAGCACTCTCCCGTACAACTTACCAACAGCACATAACACACTGATACCTCTCGAGTTGCAGCATTCATTTTCATATCCTTTCCCCTTATATAGCAGAACAATGCAGGCACTGCGCCACTCAATCGGTACCACGCCTGCCACAAATCACAAGTTCAGTTACCTCACCAACCATTCGACAATCGTTATTCCACCTTTCTTCAGGCACTCGGTCGCAACGGTCGTGCTTTCATCACGTCCACCGCCTCCTGCACCTCTTCCCTGGTAATGTCCGCCACAAGTCTTTCTCCCAAAACTGGCATCCGAGCACCACCACCAACAGCAACAATGTCAGCCTCTCTGTCATCCTCGACATTCAACAACTCATCAAAATACTCGGCCCACCTCTTCCGTACATCACCACTTTCCAACAACAACTGGCCGTTTTCATCTTTCACCACTTTCTCCGTTCTGGTCTCTCCCTTTCTCACCCCCTT
>SDVV010004651.1:0-19970 GCA_016164225.1 Gammarus roeselii
TACCGTTCAGATTTTTGAAGTAGGACAGGTCTGTGAGAAGTACCTTGCCAAAGGAAAGGATGTGTTCTGGGCCTTCATGGATCTGGAGAAGGCATACGACAGGATTGACAGGGAAGCGCTGTGGAGGGTGTTTCGTTTGTATGGAGTGGGCGGACATCTGTTGAAAGCGGTGCAGAGTTTCTATGCTGGCAGCCGAGCATGTGTCAGAGTGGGAAGTGAGGTGAGTGATTGGTTCACAGTGAAAGTGGGACAAAGACAAAGCTGCGTGATGTCTCCCTGGCTGTTCAACCTCTATATGGATGGAGTGGTCTGGGAGGTGAACGCGAGTGTGCTGTGTCGTGGCTTGGAACTGATGGAAGCGAATGGGCGGAGTTGGCAGTTGAGCCAGTTGCTATTTGCTGATGATACGGCCCTGGTTGCGGATTCAGAGGAGAAGCTATGAAGGCTAGTGTCTGAGTCTGGTAAAGTGTGTGAGAGGAGGAAGCTTTGAGTGAACGTGGGTAATAGTAAAGTAATGAGATGCTCGAGGACTGTCGATGTGAGAAAGATTAGTGTCACCCAAAATGGAGAGCTCTTGGAGGAAGTTCAGTGTTTTAAGTATCCGGGCTCCATGTGGAGAAAACTGAACTAGTGGAAACTAAAGTGAAGGCGTGAGTGAAGGAGGGGTGTTAAGTGTTGGGTGCACTAAAGAGTATAATGAGCTGTAGGACGTTGGGGATGGAAGCAAAGAGAGGGCTGTATGAGGGTGTCATTGTCCCAACGGTGTTCTGCGCAGCTGAGACTTGAGGGCTGAAAGCAGAGGAGAGAAGAAGGTTGAATGTTGAGTGAATGAAATGTTTGAGGAGCATGGCTGGAGTAACGCTGAGAGATCTGATCACCAACGACGGGGTTCGAATCAGAACAGGGATGGTGTAGAAGTTGGAGGACAGAGTGGATTCGCGTGTTCTGAGATGGTTCGGGCACATGGAGAGGATGGATGAAGGGAGATGAATGCGGAGGCGAGTGGCCGCAGGCGTAGAGGTTAACCGAAGTTTGGGTGGATGGATGGTGTGAAGCAGGCGTTAGGAAGGAGAGACATGAATGTGGAGGTGGCGAGCGAGCGTGCAATGAACAAGCGTGAGTGGAGAAAGATTGTGAATAGTTGATTTTGACGCTGCTTTGATGTGCTTTGCCGCCCTTGGCATCCCGCTGTTGGGATGGTCGTGGGTGGGGGGGGCGGTTATTATGACGCGGCGGGTGTAAACCAGTGAAAACTGTCGGGCCCTGCTGCTGACGACGGATCCTCGGACTGCACTCGTGACCCAGAGTGTATGTTGCGGGGTACCGGCCGAATCCTTCAGTACTAAAGGGCTAAGTTGTGTGAGTGTGAGCGTATGAGGGTGTGAGGTGCGCCTTGCCGTCGGCCACCTCCCATTCTGGGGGGTGCGGCCTAGTGCCTGTATCTGTGGCATTTTTCGAAAATTATATAAAAAAACATTATTTGTTTCGAATTTTCTATATATTTTTTATGTGTTCGACATATACGCTGTAATCGGCGTTTCTATGTCATGCGACTATATCGCCGATATTCGGGGTCCCCTGTATCGACGATCCGAACACTCTCCCGCCCTATATAAGTGAGGACTGCCATACCTCGTCATTCATTCGTGCTTCAAGATTCGTCGGGACAGGTTGTCTCAGAGCGAAACAGTTCTACCGCGCACTAGGTCTGCAACGAACCACGCACCTTCCTTGATAGAAGGCAAGAAACGGTACTCCGTGGCCCGTCTGGGCAGGGAATTAGTGATCTACTTCCACTACAGAGCCCCAGATAGGAATACTGCAATTGCATAATGCGTACCGTTTATGCTGTATCTGTGACACAAGCCTGTCGCCGGCAAACGCCTTTGTTACTTGACTAGCAGACGACACCTACAATCAGCCGACACCATCGATGCTTGGTTTCGAATTCAGCGAGACGACATCTACAACAGCTGACACCATCGATGCTTGGTTTCGAATTCAGCGGTCTATGAAAAGCTATTCATACCAACATGCAGATGAGTACGTGTCATATATAACGTTCCTTCGCGAACCGTCCAACATTAGGTATTATATCCTGCTCGCAGGGCAGATGCCCACCCTAAGCAGATGCCGGGTAGACCGAGGCCGGCCGTAGGCCGATGCCCGCTACAGACAGAGGCCTGCTTCTGCTGTTTGGTCGTGAAGCCAGCAGTCTGCGGACAGCTTTTCACACCTGCATGCAGATTATTACGTGTCAGATAGGCTGCTGCGCGGCTGGTCAGTTGCCACCTACGCCGTCCGGCATTGTGCGTCTTAGCAGACGACAACCGGCGAACAAATGACACACGGGAAGCGGATGACTGCTATACGCAGAGGCCTACTTGGGCAGATACCGGGTATAGATGTTTGGTCATCAGACAGCGGTCTGCAGATAGCCTTATACAATTACAAAATAACACAAAAGTGCAGTCCATCACCCAGACCACACTCTTGACGTTCCTGCACTATACCGGCAAGCAAAGGCAGCTCAACCAGCGCACCGTTTTGATTTACAGGAATGCGCTTCATATGCCTCTCCCGCACGGGTTTAGAGTCACGCCCCAAAAGTCGAGCTTTAAGGAACTAGCGAGGGCTCAGTTTCACGAAAATCCTCCGCAAAGGCGTTTCGTCCCACAGTGGAGGCTGGAGGAACCGCTCCTTGACATGCGCGCCTCTCCTCGCTTCGATACTCGACCGGCGTCAGTATTAGCAATCTTTCAAAAAAATCTCTCCTCCTTGTCGCCTTAGCGGCAGCGAACAGGGTATCTGAGATTGCAGCCATGTCACGCACGGGGCTACATTTCACCAGCAACCCGCCATGCGCGCTCGTACTGACCGCTGACAAGTTCCTGTACAAAAAAACATCATCCACACGCCACCGTTCACCTCCATCGCCTCACTGCTACCGGACGGCCGGGCACACGCCCTGTGCCCCATGACTGCTCTTAAAGCCTATGTAGCACGGTGTCCGTCAAACCATGACTTTTTTTTTCATACATCGTACTTCAGGCAAACCACTCGACGCGTCATCGGTGGGGCACTACATCTGCTCGCTTATCAATAATACCACAACGAAAGCTTTCACTAAAGCCCACGACGTCAGAAAGTATGCCTCATCTCGCTTGGATGCGTGGGGTCCCTCTCCCAGACATCATATCCAAGGCGTTCTGGAAATCGCCCCACGTGTTCGTGCACAAGTACATATCTAGTGGAGAAGCCTTCTCGTTTCCAATGTTTATGACAATTTTATCAGCTAATGCCAGAAACTTTGCTACGTGTTTTAGCATATATACATGACTATCTTACCATATCGTTTGGAGGCACTCAACGGTAAGACTTCAGGTCATGAATTACGTCGGAGTATTGAGTATGTAATTAATTTATCCCACTCTAAGTACTACAACGTTACCACAGGAGCTCTTGTGCACACAGTCGTTACGGACATAATAAGTATTATATTGCCTCTACCTGATCGTTCACCCACTCTCATACTGGTAGGCAATAGGTATGGATTACGGACTTCTCATTTGGTTTATCAAAACTCCAGCCCTGCATATTATTTTGGCCGCTATGATACAGATACAGACACTAGGCTGAAATCCCCCAGCAAGGGGGGTGGCCGACAGCATGGCGCACCTCACACTCGCACACCTTAGCCCTTTTGCGCAAAAGGATCCGGCCGGAAACCCTGCAACACACCCTCCGGGTCATAAGCGCGGTTCGAGGCCAGTGTCGGCAGCAGGGCCCGACAGTGTGACTGGTTTACCCTGCCGCGTCATGATGACGGCCCCCCTCCCCTCGCTCACGACCATCCCGTCTAGGGCGAGAACGCACATCATGGCAGCGTCAAAACTCATCCATTCACAATCATTCTCCACTCACGCCTATCCAGTGCACGCCCTCGCGCCACCTCCACACTTAGGTCTCTCCTTCCTAACTCCTGCTTCACACCATCCATCCACCCAAATTTCGGTCTCCCTCTAGGCCTACGTCCACTCGCTTCTGCCTTCCACACCCTTTTTACCAACCTCCCCTCATCCATCCTCACCACATGCCCCAAACCATCTCAGAACACGCGAATCAACTCTGTCCTCTAACTTCTTCACCATCCCCGTTCTGATTCGCACTACGTCGTTAGTGAACCTGTCTCTCAGCGACACTCCAGCCATGCTCCTCAAACATTTCATCTCGAAACATTCAACTTTCTTCTCTCCTCTGCTCTCGCCCCCCAAGTCTCAGCTCCGTACAGCACAGTTGGGACAACGACACCCTCATACACAAACTCTTTGCTTCCATCCCCAACATCCTGCTGCTTATTACGCTCTTCAGTGCACCCAACACTTTACACCCCTTTGTTGACATGCTGGTAACTTATCTGCTGCCTTCGTATGCTCATCTTGCTTTGGTTATTACGTGTCAGATGCACCATGTTGGATTGGCAAAATTTAGGCTGCTTCAATTTGATGAGTCAATTTTTTTCAAACCTCAATCGATTTAAGTCAACTCATGTATGGGTATTTCCCTTGCATCATCATTATTTCTGAAGTCATGACCCCCGTAGCGCGGGGCTTAGAAAACGGCTACCGCAACCCCTGCATGTCATATGAGGCGACTAATAAGGGACGGGGCGAGGGGGCTAGGAATCACCTCCTCTGTAAAATTTCTCCCTAAAAGACAGCAAGACGAGCGGGAGGAAGAGAGGCACATGCCTGTCCTAACCCTATTGTTAGGGTCGCTGAATGTGCGTGGTAGAAGTGCGAACAAAGCTAAGAGGCGAGAGAATGGTGATATGTTTGTGAGGAGGAAGTTAGATGTGTTGTCGATGAGTGAGACTTAGTTGAAGGGTAAGGGTAAATGTGAGGTTGAAGTGGTAAGTGGAAGAAAGTCAGGCGTGGATGAATGTTGGGCACGGTAAGGTGTGGTGTTGCTATTGAGTGATCGACTGGCTAGTATCGTTACTGAGTGGAAAGAGGTGTCCTCAAGATTAATGTGGGGGAGTCGAGTTTGGCGTAGAAAAATGGGTATTTGCGATTGCGTACGGACCTGGTAGCAAGAGGAGTGATAAGGAGAGGAAGCAATTTGGGACTGAACTGAGCAAGTGTATTGAGAATTTTGGAAGTAAATTCAATGTGGTTGCACTGCAGTAGTGGATAATGTAATATGGAGGTATGGCGTTCCTGGTAGGAATGACAGTGGAGAAAATCTCAGGTTTACGCATGGAGCGGGGCTGGTAGTGGGAAACAGCCGGTTCAAGAAGCGAGACATCCACAAGTACTTATGGCTATGGATGGCCCATGGTGAAGTGGTGGAGAGAGCGCTGATGAATTTTGTGCTGATTTCGAGGAGAGAGGTGCGGAGGCTGTTGGATGTGCGGGTATTGCGAGCAGATGGTGGAGGAGTGTCTGACCATCTGCTGGTGGAGGGAAGATTGAGAGTGGAGCTTAAGTAGAAGGGGAACAAAGGAGTTGGAGGAGGAAGAGAGGTTGTGTGAAAGTGAGAGAGCTAAATGAGAAAAGCAAAGCGGAGGAGTTCCAGCGGGCGTTGAGGGAGGAATTTGACAACGTGAGAGGGCAGGACCTGCAAGATGTGGAGGAAGAATGGGAGACGTTCAGAAATGTCTTGTTGAGATGTTCGAGAAATGTGTGTGGCATGCGACGTGAGGGCGTGTGCAGACGGAAGGACTGTGAGTGGTGGAATGTGGAAATCAAACTGGCGGTGGCGCTGAAGAATAGAGCTTTTGGTGAGTGGTTGCAGGCGAAATTGGTGGTATCCTATGACAACTATAAGGTGAAGAGGAAGGAGGTAAAGCAAGTGGTGAGGAGAACCAAAAAGGACGCAGATGCCAGGTGGGGCAGACGGTTGTGCCAGAACTTTGAGGAAAACAAAAAGATGTTTTGGAAAGTGGTTTAGAGGGTGAGAAAGGGAGAGACCGGAAAGGAGGAAGCAGTAAAAGACGAGAACGGCCAATTGTTGACGGAAAGTGGTACAGATACAGATACTAGGCCGCATCCCCCAGAAAGGGGGGTGGCCGACGGCAAGGCGCACCTCACACGCTCACACTCACACAAGTGGTGGTGTACGGAAAAAAGGGCCGAGTAATTTGATGAATTGTTGAATGTCGAGGATGAAAGAGAGGCTGACATTGCTGCTGTGGGTGGTGATGCGCAGATGCCGGTTCTTGGAGAGAGACTTGCTGCGGACATTACTAGGAAAGAGGTGCAGGAAGCGGTGGAGAGGGTGAAAATGCAGGGACAGCCCTTGTCTTGGATAGCATTGCGACTGAGTACCTGACAGATGGTGGAATAACGATTGTTGAATGGTTGGTGAGGCTACTGAACATGTGTGTTGTGGTGGCGTGGTACCGACTGAGTGTCCTCAGTGCCTGCATTGTCCCGCTATATAAGGGCGAAGGAAATGAAAATGAATGCTGCGGGAGGAATATCAGTTTGTTGCGTGTGGCCGGTAAGCTGTATGGAAGAGTGCTGATCAAAGGGATTAGAGAATATACGGATTGTGCAATTAGAGAGGAACAATGTGGCTTTAGGAGTGGTAGAGGGTGCGCCGATCAGATTTTTGCAGTGAGATAGGTCTGTGAGAAGTACTTTGCAGAGGGAAAGGATGTGTTCTGGGCCTTCATGGATATAAAAAGGCATGCGACAGGATTGACAGGGAAGCGCTGTGGAGAGTGTTGCGTTTGTATGGAGTGGGCGGAAAGCTGTTGAAAGCGGTGCAGAGTTTCTGTATTGGCAGCCAAGCATGTGTCAGAGTGGGAAGAGAGGTAAGTGATTGGTTCACAGTGAAAGTGGGTCTGAGACAAGGCTGCGTGATGTCTCATTGTCTGTTCAATCTCTATATGGATGGAGTAGTCAGGGAGGTGAACGCGAGTGGTCTGGGTCGTAACTTGGAGCTGTTGGAAGCGGATGGGTGGAGTTGGCAGTTAAGCCAGTTGCTGTTTGCGGATGAGATGTCTCTGGTGGCGGATTCAGAGGAAACGCTACGTAGGCTGTTGTAAGAGTTTGGCAGATTGTGTGAGAAGAGGAAGCTTCGAGTAAACGTGGGTAAAAGTAAAGTAATGAGATACTCAAGGACTGCCGATGCGAGCAGTATTACTGTCCTCCTAAATGGAGAGTTGTTGGAAGAAGTTCAGTATTTTAAGTATCTGGGCTCCCATGTGGAGAAGACTGAACTAGTGGAAATTGAAGTGAAGTCGCAAGTGAATGAAGGGTGCAAAGTGTTAGGTGCACTGAAGAGCGTAATGAGCTGCAGGACGTTGGGGATGGAAGCAAACAGAGGGCTGTGAGAGTCTCGTTGTCCCAACTGTGCTGTACGGAACTGAGACTTGGGGGTGAGAGCAGAGGAAAGAAGAAGGTTGAATGTTTTCGAGATGAAATTTTTGAAGAGCATGGCTGGAATGTCGCTGAGAGACAAGTTAACTAACGACATGGTTCGAATCAGAACGGGGATGGTGAAGAAGTTAGAGGACAGAGTTGATTCGCGTGTTCTGAGATGGTTCGGGCACGTGGCGAGGTTGGATGAGGTGAGATTGGTGAAAAGGGTGTGGAAAGCAGAGGCGAGTGGACGTAGGCCCAGAGGGAGACCGAAATTTGGGTGGATGGATGGTGTGAAGCAGGCGTTAGAGAGGAAAGACCTGAGTGTGGAGGTAGCAAGAGAGCGTGCACTAGATAGGCGGAGGATGATTGTGAACGGATGAGCTTTGACGCTGCCCTGGTGTGTGTGCGTTCCCGCACGAGGCACATCGTTGAGAGACGGGATGGTCGTGAGCAAGAGGGGGCTCGGTCATCATGATGCGGCAGGGATAAACCAGTCACACTGTCGGGCCCTGCTGCCGACACTGACCTCGAACCGCACTCATGACCCGGAGGGTGTGTTGCAGGGTTCCCGGTTGGACACTTTTGCGCTAAAGAGCTAAGGTGTGTGAGGTGCGCCATGCTGTCGGCCACACCCCTTGCTTGGGGATTTCGGCCTAGTGTTTGTATCATAGCGGCCAAAATAATATGCGGGGCTGGAGTTTTGACCAACCAAATGGGAACTCCGTAATCCATACCTATTGCCTACTAGTATGAGAATGGGTGAACGATCAGGTAGTGCCAATATATTCCTATGAGAGAACAAGATTTTCTGCCGTCTGCACTACTCAAATATTTGTATTTGCCTATACATTAAGAGTATTTGGGCGCTCGAACTCAAGGCCCGAATAATATTTTGATGTTTAGAGCTACTTTATTTGCTGTTGTTGGCACTGAGCAATACTGGTATCTGCCTATAATTACAGCTATTCCTTCATTTATCCAAATATGTTATCATTCCTTACACGGCAAGCGTTTCTTTGAATCCACTCAGTTTAAGATGCAGCCGATCCATCCAATTGCTGTGCTATTCTTGCATAGGCCAGCTTGTGCTACATGATGGCATTTTCTATGCTAACGCTGTGGCTCTTAGGAATATAAATTTCTCTGTAATGTAGAAAGAGCCACCACATGCCCGAACCATCTCAGAACACGCGAATCCACTCTGTCCTCCAACTTCTTCATCATCCCTATTCTGCCACCACATGCCCGAACCATCTCAGAACACGCGAATCCACTCTGTCCTCCAACTTCTTCACCATCCCTATTCTGATTCGAACCACGTCGTTAGGGATCCGGTCTCTCAGCGTTACTCCAGCAATGCTCCTCAAACATTTCATCTCGAAAACATTCAACCTTCTTCTCTCCTCTGCTCTCACTCCCCAAGTCTCATCTCCTTAGAGCACAGTTGGGACAACAACACCCTCGTACAGCCCTCTCTTTGCTTCCATCCCCAACGTCCTACAGCTCATTACACTCTTCAGTGCACCCGATACTGTACACCCCTCTTTCACTTCAGTTTCCACTATTTCAGTTATCTCCACATCTATACACGTACCCTAGAATATGGACCAAAATTTCTGGCATTAGCTAGCGTATTGTCACAAACCTTCGAAACGAGAGAAACTATCTACCTGGTTCATAATGAGACACAAAGTTGATTGACCTTTCCTACTGTACATAGTTACTTGTTTATAAACACGTGGGACGACTTCCAAAACTCCTTGGAGATGATGTCTGGAAGGGGGACCTCATGCCTCCAAGCGATAGATGCGGTATACTTTTCTGACGTCGTGTGCTTTTAGATGAAGAATTCGGTATGGCAACATTGATAAGAGAGCAGATGTAATGCCCAACCGATGACGTTTTAAGGGGTTTGCCGGAAGTATTTTGGATGAACAAATAGTCACCGGTCGTGTGCTCGACCATCCGGTAGTAGTGAGGCGATAGAGAGGAGCGCTGGCTTGTGGTTGAAGGCATGGTTCTTGTGGAGGAACTTGTCAGCGGTCAGCATGAAACTGCATGAAGGGTTCTTGGAGAAGTGAAACCCCGTGCCTGACTTGACTGCAATTTCAGAGACTCAGTTTCTTGCTGTGAGAGCAACGAAAAACAGAGTCTTCTGGAAGAGCGCCAATATTGACGACGTCTGAATATTGAAGCGAGGAGAAGGAAGCATGTCGAGGACAAGTTCTAGCTTCCATTGTGGCACGAAACGCCTTTGCGGCCCATGCCAGTACCTTAAAGATAGACTCTTGTGTTGTGCCACCAAACCCGTGCAAGAGAGGCAAATGAAGCACATTCCTGGAAACCAAACCGGTACGAGGATTGAGCTAGCTCTGTTCGCCGGTATAGTGCAGGAACGAAAATAGTGTGGTTTGGTTGATGAACTGCACCTTCGTTGCGCGCAGCCATGCCTGGAAGCGAGCCGAGACACTCGGTATTGGCGTTGGTTCGACGGTCGGTACGTGTTGACATGAGTGTCGGCACGCAACCTATTGAATTTGATCGTGAGGACCCGTTTAAAAAATCAAATTCGAGATAACGTGAGTAGGGCCTTGATGTTAGAGGCGCCTCTTTGCCCTCGACGCGCTGAGACACGTCGAGGGCGAGCGATATCCTACGGAAGGACGCGACGACGACGGTGCTGTAGCGGTACGTCTCGAGCTTGCGGAGCAGGTGGGGAATCAGGTTGTATAGAAGGAACAGATATATTTCTCTCCGCGGACTCAAGTCGCACTGAAGAGAATGCACTAAAGCTGCTCGCGAGTGAGATACAGAGCTGCAAATGGCGGAAGTTTGTGGTTCCCGACCGCCTCGTCTGAGCAGGTAGTGCGAATGAATGGCGGGGTAAGGTAGACCTCTCTTATAAAGCGTAGGGAGTGGAGGGGTCAGCCGCCATTTTAGATCGAAACGACAACTATGGCCAAGCAGTCATGTTTGGTCAAAACCTAAAAACCTCGGAGAAAGTCGAAAAACATTAGGGTTTCAAAAATTCCAATTAATGTTGGTTGAAAGACACATAGGTCTAAGTCTGTCGAAAAACACTTTCGACGAATGTTATCAAGATTCTCTGAAATATGTCTCTGTAATGTTTCCTCATAAAGATTCATTCAAATGAAAAGCAGAAACGCATCTAACACCATGGCTCTTACGAAATGGAAGAGAAAACGAAAACCAACTTGATGCAGCACTGTTTGCTGGTTTGACATTCGGCGTCAAAAGGACTATGACTGCAGCACGCTAGAAAGCATCGTCACTCTAACCTAATCTATGCAACAACCTAGCCCTCAACCACATCACTTAGTTCTGTTGAATGTCTGCGGTTTTTATAAATATCAGTCACCATTTTTCTTACGCGTTTACTAACTACTGGTCTAACTAGACATCACTTGCAAGGCTTTCAGACCTTAATTCTTCCGAATTCTCCTAATTGGTACGTCTACTTTCATGATCATCCCTCTGCTCGTCACACTAGAAAGCCTTGACACTCTAATCTAATCTAATCTCTGCTCGTCAACCTAGATCTGCAAATATAAAGCAACCACGCATCTCAATATGTACCGTCGAGAATTTGTGAGACTGCTCGAGGAACAATGTCCAGATTACTGCCGTATATACACTGACAGCTATATAACCGCCATCGGAGTGGGAGCTGCTGCTGTGCGGGGCAACCTCACGTTCAGCTGCCCTTGCACAAGATGCCTCTTTTTTTCTAAGGAGTTCTACGCTCTCAAATTAGCCATCTAATGATCAAAACACACCACCTACTCAAGTACGTATCTTCTTGGATGAGTGCTCACACTCAGCTTGAAACTCTGCCTAATACACACCCTGTTTTACTTGAAAAGCAATACGACCTCTGTGCAATGACCGGAGGCAGGCCAAGCAGCCAAATTATTCTTGTTCCCGGGTCACCTGGAAATAAGGGGAAGTAAGCGTGCTGATTTCCTTGCTTAAGTAGCGTCAACACTTAAGGAATAATTTATCACCATATATTACCGAGATTGGTTTTCTATCATCAACTACCTTATAACATCCCGATGGAACGATATGCGGCCAAAGACCGGACAAGAAATGCTTCCAGTCAAACCCTCGGTTCGAAAATAAGAAATCGAGTTTTGCAACAAAAAGACCAAATGTTCAACAAAGGCATTAGAGCAGGACACTTTGATAACTCACATGCAACTGATAGACTTAGACATGGGACCGTTTCCGCAACCGTGTCCTCTGTGCGACGAAGTTGCAACCAGCCTAAAGCATTTATTGCTAGAGTGCAACGCCCTCACGGCAGCTCGACGAAGTTTCTTATCCTCGCTCTCCACCTGAGAGGCCTGCTCACAGACCGAAAAAGGAAACATCGCTTTCGGAAAGCCTACCGTCCCGACTAAAGCAGGTTAAATATTAGATAGCAGTACAAACGAAAAAATTATTGCATCACTCATTGTACTTCGGCACAACAATCAGAGTTCAGAAACGACCTACTTAGACAGCTACGTAGGAATTATTATTTTCCGTTATAAAACGAAAAGGCATATGACAGGATTGACAGGGAAGCGCTGTGGAGGGTGTTGCGTTTGTATGGAGTGGGCGGACATCTGTTGAAAGCGGTGCAGGGTTTCTATGCTGACAGCCGAGCATGTGTCAGAGTGGGGAGCGAGGTGAGTGATTGGTTCACAGTGAAAGTTGGACCGAGATAAGGCTGCGTGATGTCTTCCTGGCTGTTCAACCTCGATATGGATGGGGTGGTCAGGGAGGTGAATGAGTGTGCGCTAGGTCGTGGCTTGGAACTGTTGGAAGCGAATGGACGGAGTTGGCAGTTGAGCCAGTTGCTATTTGCTGATGATACGGCCTTGGTTGCGGATTCTGAGTAGAAGCTATGTAGGCTAGTGTCTGAGTTTGGCAGTGTTTGTGAGAGAAGGAAGCTTCGAGCGAACGTGGATGAGAGTAAAGTAATAAGATGCTCGAGGACTATCGATGCTAGCAAAATTATCGTTAACTTGAATGGAGAGCTCGTGGAGGAAGTTCAGTTTTTCAAGTATCTGGGCTTCCATGTGGAGATAACTGAACTAGTGGAAACTGAAGTGAAGGCGCGAGTGAAGGAGGGGTCTAAAGTGTTGGGTGCACTGAAGAGTTAATTGAGCTGTAGGACGTTGGGGATGGAAGCAAAGAGAGGCTGTGTGAGGGTGTTGTTGTCCCAACTGTGCTCTACGGAGCTGAGACTTAGGGGGTGAGAGACCGGATCACCAACGACGTGGCTCGAATCAGAACAAGGATGGTGAAGAAGTTGAAGGACAGAGTGGATTCGCGTGTTCTGCGATGGTTCAGGCACATGGAGAGGATGGATGAACTAAGATTGGTGAAAAGGGTGATGAATGCGGAGGCGAGTGGTCGCAGGCCTAGAGGTAGACCGATGGTGTGAAGCAGGCGTTAGGTAAGCAAGACATGAATGGGGAGGTGGCGAGAGAGCATGCAATGAACAGGCGTGAGTGGAGAAATTTGTGAATGGTTGATTTTGACGCTGCTCTGATGTGCTTTCCCGCTCTTGGCATCCCGCTGTCGGGATGGTCGTGGGGGGGGGGGCATTGTGACGCGGCGGAGGTAAACCAGTGAAAACAATCGGGCCCTGCTGCTAACAACGGATCCTCGGACTGCACTTGTGACCCAGAGTGTATGTTGCGGGGGTACCGGCCGGACCCTTTAGCACCAAAGGGCTAAGTTGTGTGAGTGTGAGCGTATAAGGGTGTGATGTGCGCCTTGCCGTCGGTCACCCCCCTTTCTGGGGGCTGCGGCCTAGTGTCTGTTAACCGCTCCAGCGCATCGCACGCAATGCCGATACCCACCGATGTCGCGCCCTGTGGGGAAGCCTTTTATGACTCGCGTTGAGGCTCCGGTGGAAACGAGGCTTGAATCAAACCCACCGACACGCGCGTGTTGAGACAAGGGGAGGTGGAGGATGAGAAACGGGTGACTGGCTTAGTGGTGGGGAAGAGTGTTTTTGTTGTTATCTGAATTACCTTTTTGGGTTGTGTGGCAGTTGAAAAAATGTCACCCGTGTGATATAATTTTAATCGTGGACGTCAGATTATTGTAACTTGCAGCGTGTTCATGTCCCTCAGCCACACTGCAACGTACCAACCAGACGCGTGCAGGGATAACCTCATGTGGAACAGTGATGTTTTATAGGAGAAAAATACAGATACAGACACTAGGCCGAACCAATCATGATGGGGGGTGGCCGACGGCCAGGCGCATCACGCACACTCACACCCAAACAACTTAGCCCTTTTGCGTTAAAAGGTCTGGTCGGAAACCTCACAACACACACTCTGGGTCGCGAGTGTGGTCCGAGGTCCGTGTCAGCAACAAGGCCCGACAGCATGACTGGTTTACCCCCGTCTCGTCATGATGATCCCCCCCCCTCCCCTCCCCCCACATGGCCGGCCCGTTTCTCAACGAGACGTCAAGGACGGGAAAGCACATCATGGCAGGGTCATTGCATGTTCTCTTTCTGCCTCCACATTCTCGTCTCTCCTTCATAACGCTTGCTTCACATCATCCATCCACGCAAACTTCGATCTACCTCTAGGCCTACGGCCACTCATCTCCGCCTTATCACTTTTTTTACCAATCTCCCTTCATCCATCATCATCATGTGCCCGAACCATCTCAGAACAAGCAAATCTACTGTCCTTCAACTTCTTCACCATCCCCGTTCTGATTTGAACCACGTCGTTTTTTAACCTGTCTCTCAGCGACACTCCAGCTATGCTCCTCAAACATTTCATGTAGAAAACGTTCAACCTTCTCCTCTCCTCTGCTCTAACTCCCGAAGTCCCAGCTCTGTATGGCACAGTTGGGACAACGACACCCTCATACAACCCTCTCTTTGCTTACATCCCCAACGTCCTGCTGCTCATTACACTCTTCAGTGCACCCAGCACTTAACACCCCCACCTTCACTCGCGACTTCACCTCAGTTTCCACTAGTTCAGTCTTCTCCACATGGGAGCCCAGATACTTGAAACACTGAATTTCTTCCAACAACTCTCTATTTAGAAGAACACTAATTCTGCTTGCATCAACAGTCCTTGAGCATCGCTTTACTTTTACCGACGTTTACTCGAAGCTTCCTCCTCTCACGCGCTCTACCAAACTCAGACACAAGCCTACATAGCTTCTCCTCTGAATCCGTCACCAGCGCCGTATCATCCGCAAAAGCAACTGGCTCAACTGTCAACTCCGCCCATTCGCTTCCCACAGCTCCAAGCCACGACCCAGCTCACTCGCGTTTACTTCCCTGATCACTCCTTCCATGTAGAGATTGAACAGCCAGGGAGACATAACGCAGCCTTGTCTTAGAGCCACTTTCACTGTGAACCAATCACTCACCTCGCCTCCCACTCTGACACATGCTCGGCTGTCAGCATAGAAACTCTGCACCGCATTCAACAGATTTCCTCCGACTCCATACAAACGCCACACCCTCCTCAGCGCTTCCCTATCAATCCTGTCGTATGCCTTTTTCTAAATCTATGAAACCCCAGAGCACATCCTTTTCTTTTGCAAGGTACTTCTCACAGACCTGTATCACTGCAAAAATATGATTGGTACACCCTCTATTACTCCTAAAGCCACACTGTTCCACTCGACTTGCGCAATCCGTTGAGTCTTTAATTCGCAACAAACTGAAACCTCTTGAGCTGCAGCATTCTTTTTTTTATCTCCTCTGCCTTTAATCAGCAGAGCAATGCCAGCACTGCTCCACTAAACACAGGTTCAGTAGCCTCACCAGCTATTCGACAATCGTTATTCCACCCTTTTTTAGGCACTTAGTCGCAACGCCATACAAACCAGTATCTTCCCTGCTTTCATCACCTACACCGCCTCCTACACCTTTTCCCTAGTATTGTCCGCAACAAGTCTCTTTTCAAAAACCGCCATCCGCGCACTTTCACCCACAGCATCAATGTCAGCCTCTCTGTCATCCTCAATCAACAATTCATCACACTACCATTCTCAGTCAACAACTGGTCGTTTTCATCTTCCACCGCCTCCTCCTTTCCGGTCTCTCCATTTCTTAGCCTCTTTACAGAACATCTTCTTGTTCTTCTCAAATTCTGGCAACACCGTCTGCCCCACCTGGCATCAGCGTCCCTTATGGCTCTCCTCACCACTCGCTTTACCTCCTTCCTCATTTCCTTATAGTTGTCATAGACCACCACCGACCTCGGTTGCAAGCAATCCTCTAGAGCTCTTATTTTCTGCGCCACCGCCAGTTTGACAATTCGTTCCACCACTCGCAGCCGTTCCGTCTGCCCCTGCCCACACGGCGCACACCACACACATTTCTCGAACATCTCAACACCTCCCCCCCTAGGCATCTGTTAGGTTCACGGGCCGCACGGAGTCACGGCCTAACCGCGGGGGTGGACACCCTCTTAACCCTTCACTATCTCTAGTTTTCTCCCCCATTCTGATATGCTTAAGTTTTATTTGCCTCATTTGCATCCTATGTTTAGTTCAAATTCCCTTAAACTTGTCTCCGACTCCTTAACAACTCTCTATTAGTCGTTGCACCCAAACACGCGCACGATCACGAACAGAGACCTACGCACACAGACACCTACGCACACAGACACGTACACTCAAACATACGCATTCCGGTTCAAACTCTTCTCCTTTCGGGTGGCGCAAATAACAGCCTAGTTGCGCTCTTTCATGCAAACTTTTTCTATTACTATTCCTTCTTCTTTTTTCCATTCTTGCTGTTCTCATGCGTGATATTCCCTACACCTAGTGTAGATCTCATGCATGGGATCCACGTTTTATGACTCTTCTTCATCTTCCCCCTTAGCAAGTGTTGGAGCTCGTAGCCCGGCACTTTAAGGACTATTACGAATCCTTGGGGCTCTGAAGCAGGGTAGGTAGTGTGTTAATCCTCCCTACTGCCATCCGGGGAGTGCTGGGATCATATGACCTCAGCATCCTAGGAGTTCCTGTACCTCCTCTGACACTCGAACATACCATAGACGTTTGCCGCGCAAAACACTTTCCTTACTTTGCGCTGTAGTAAACCTAACTCGAACATTAAAATATAAAAAGCGAAGACTAACTTGGTGCAGCACTGTTTGCTGGTTTGACATTCGGCGGCAGGAGGACGATGGCTCCAGCGTGCCAGAAAGCCTCGTCACTATAATCTAATCGAACATCTCAACAAGGCATCTCTGAACGTCTTTCATTCTTCCTCCACATCTTGCAGGTCCTGTCCTCTCACGTTGTCATATTCTTCCCTCAACGACCGCTGGAACTTCTCAGCTCTGATTTTCACATTTAGCTCAGTCACTTGAAAATGTTGGAGATTATTCACTAGTCCATGAAAAACAATGCAGTTGATATGTCGTGGCTCTGGTGTCTTGGAGTGTCGGTGGGCCTGAGACCCGGGCAACGCACAGGTTTCGTCCACGTCAACACCGCAAAGACAGCGCTCAAGACGCAAACCTTGGGGTGGATGGATTATTATTCATTTTATAGATCATTAACACATTATTGTAGTATTTTATTCATTCTTATTACACGAGCTCCATTAATTATTTATGCCCTTTATCATGATGATAAATTTTACTTTGTTTATTATTTATCGAGGTGGGTTGCGACTAGGTGACAAAGGGAATGGGGGTACTCGTGGGACCCGCGGGACTCGGAGGACCCCGGGGTTTCGGGAGCCCGGGGGACTTGGAAGACAAGGAGGATTTGAGGGGGTCCACTTGGACTCCTCTGGGACCCTTTGGGACACCCTTGAGACCCTGTGGGACCCTCTTGAGGCCCCTCGAAATCCTGGAACCTCCCTACGCTGTAAAACCCATACACAGAGGAATGTATATAGGTGGTGTGCTCGAGTAGAGAAATTAGTTAAAACAGTCCACGGCATTGCTTACGCAGAGAGGGGGAGAGCCGCGCCGAGGCTGGTCGAGGTGCGTCGAGTTCAGTCGAAAGATGTTGAGACGAGTCGAGTTGCTCGCGACGAGTCGAAACTGGCCGAAATGATTTGAGACGAGCCGAGATGAGCTAAGACGAGGGGACTCTATTTACCCGGGGAGCTCGGGGGACTTGGGTAACCCTCCGGGGCTCATCGGGCTCTTTCGGGACCCAAAGGACCTCTGCCCCCCCCTTCCCCCTCCTCACCCTAGCCCCTTGAACGATAAGTGCGACGATAAAAATCTGAGTAGTTTTTAGCCCATGATGAACCTACCTTTTCTTTGCTCTTCACGTTCCACAATTCTGTCACTTGAAATAATGCTAGTATACTTCTGCGAGAGCTTCTGTTTGTGATTTTGCGACTAAGCGTTTTTTTTTCAGTCTGCGCTCGCTCGCGCGTGCGTGGACCAGATGTAATGTCTGTGGTTAACCTTTGCCGCGTAACTATAAACCTTGTGATGCGTTGCGGTTGGAGTTGATCTGATTCGTGAGGGCGTGGACCTTATACCAATTTTGACGACACTACATGTGCGCACTGGTGTACGTACATATTACTTATTGAGGTTCTGAGGGGTGGAGGTGGGTATTCGTTTTGTCTGCATTTTTATCTTCCTGAATAAGTAAATTGTAAGTAATCGAACTAGGCCGTGTAGTTGTAAACATTGTATTGCGCTGCTGTCGGAGCTGACTTTGTCCCTGTAGTTGTAAACCTTGTACCAGACTCGACGATGCTGCCTGTACGCACAAGCGTGCGTACATATTACTCTTGAAGTTCTAAATGATTAGAGGCGTGGGGTTTCATTTCGTCTATCCTTCTCAAATGAATAAAATATACTGTGATGCGTTGCTGTCTGAGCTGACTCTGTCCGTGCAGCCGTAAACTTTGTACCGTTCTTGACGATGCTACCTGTGCGCACTAGCGTGCGTACATGTTGCTCATGAAGTACTAAGTGATTGGAGGCGGGGATCCGTTTTGTCTGAGTCTTCATCTCACCTGAAAAATGAAAACTACTGTAATTCAACTGGACCACGTAGCTGTGAACCACGTGTTGCGTTGCTGTCGGAGCTGACTTAGTCCGTGTAGCCGTGGACCTTGTACCAATTTCGACGATACTATCTGCGCGCACTGGCGTGCTTACATATTACTCATGAAGTTTTAAGTGGTTGGAGGCGGGGATTCGATTCGCTTCGTCTGAGTCTTTATCTTGCCTGAAAACATAAAATGTACATTAAATGAACTAGACCGCGCAGCTGTAAACGTTGTGTTGCGTTGCTGTCGGATTTTACTTTGTCCTTCTACCAATCTCGACGATGCTACCCGTACGCGCTGGCGCGCATACATAGTACTCATGAAGTTCTAAATGATTGAAAGCGGAGGTCCGTTTTGTCTAAATTATATTCATGTGCGCACTAGCGTGCGTCTGACACGACTAAAATGTTCAAATAGTTTAACTTAGACAACGTTTTTTTTTTGCACACAGAGGTGTGTGAGCCTACTGGAATCCATGATCATTGAGCCCTACGGGGGAGCCTATTATGACTCACGTTGAGGCTCTAGTAGAAATGAGGCCAAAATCCAATCAAAATTAGGTGGTGCAAACCCATCAGAAGCGATAAACTTCGCGGTGCGGGCGGGGTGGTCTCCCCGCCCTACAATGCACAGACGGTTATCTATTTATGCAGCTGCGTTTAAACCATCTCCTTTCCTGCACGCTCCAGCCTGGGTATGTACCACAGTTGAAATGTCCATAAAATTTACTTCTGATGAAGTCACCATTTTCCAACACGAAGGAGTGCGAACCTACCGAAGTCGATAATACTCGTGCCCTACGAGGAAGCTTGCGATCACTCGCGTTGTGGCCCCGGTGGAGATGAACCCCTAATTGTAATACTAATCTTCGCGCCCTGCGAGGAAGCCCAATAAGGCAAACGTCAGAATTTTAGTGGAAATGTACCCCTTATTCTAGTCTTATCTCTAATGCACAACTACGGGTGCAAGGAATGAAACACGTCTATAGTTACTGTTCGTGATATCAAACCAAAGTTTGGTTTGGTTCTTGTCACTTGACCAGTGAAGAGTTACTCAACGAAGTGTTTCGGCGTCCAATACCAAATATTTATTCAATCGCGCTGTAAATCCCAGTCCATTAAATCTAATCATTGAGCATTACCTTGATCAGCTATGCATTCTTGTGTTCTTTTTTCACGGTAAGTGTGGCCTGCTACTGTGAAATAATATTCATCTCCTTCAACTTTATCCTTTAGAGAGCGAATCTCTGCACGAGGTGCGTGCTGGCCTGCTGCACGTGTTCCACGCAGTAGCCACCAATCATATACGTCCGCAGATACACGTCAGGAACACCACTCAGGTGAGTAGCACGTACAGGTACAGACTCAAGCTTAAATAATCTGGAAGGGAGATGGCCGACTGAAAGAAGCACCTCACACTCCTCTTATGTGTTGGGGTGGATGGATGCTTATTCATTTTATAGATCATTAACACTTTATTTTAGTATTTTATTATTTCTTCTTGCTTGGGCTCTATTATTTTTCTCTGCCCTTTTTTCATGGTGATGAATTTTAAAT
>SDVV010004652.1:0-19968 GCA_016164225.1 Gammarus roeselii
GCGGCTCCGAGAACAAAGTCAGTACCTTACAGCGATCTCATCTCGTAAGGAAAGTGTTCATGGTTCTCGGGGATGAAGTCACTTCCCTTGGAGGTGCAATGATTGTAAGGCAAATGGAAATTACTTACGGGGCGACTCCGTGTACAAATTCAATACCCTACAAGGATCTCAGCTTGTGGGGGAAGTAGACAATGTTCTCGGGGATGCGGCGAAAATAAAATCACTCTCTTGGAGGGGCGATGCTTGTTAGGAACTTTGCAATCGCTCGCGGGGCGGCCCCGAGAATAAAAGCACGACCCAACAATGATCTCGGCTCGTTGATGAAGTCGACAGAGTTCTCGGGGCCTTTGCATGAATGGAATCACTTCATTTGGAGGTGCAATAGCTGTAAGGCATATAAAAACAGTCCCGGCGCAGCTCCGAGAGCAAAGTTACACTTCTACAATGATTTCGGCTAGTAGATGACTAGTACAGAGTTCTCGGAGATACTGCAGGAATGAAGTTACTCCCATGGAGGTGCAATGGCTGTGAGGCAAATGGAAATCTTCTATGGTGCGGCTCCGAGAACAATTTCACTACCCTACATTGATCGCAGCTCGTAGGGGAATTCGATTGAGTTATTGGGGCTGCTGCACGAATGAAGTCACTTCCCTTGGGGTTGCAATGGCTGTAAGGCAAATGGAAATCGGTCTCGGGGCGGCTCCGAAAACAAAGTCACTCTCCTACAACGATCTCAGCTCATAATGGAATTGAACATGGTTCTTGGGGCTGTGCAAGAATGAAGTCACTTCTCTGTTAGGTGCAATAGCTGAAAAGCAAATGGAAATTAGTCTCGTCGCAGCTCCGAGAACAATGTCACTACCGTTCAATGAACTCGGCTCGTAAAGGAAGTGGACATTCTTCACGTGACTGCTGTAGGAATGAAGTCATTTCCTCTGGAGGTGCGATGACTATAAGGCAAATGAAAATAATTCTTTGGGTGGCTCTGAGAACAAAATCATTACCCTGCAATGATCAGAGCTCGTAAGAGAAGTGAACATGGTTCTCGGCGCTGCTGCAGGGGCACTGCTTGTAAGAAACTTTAAAATCATTCTCGGGGAAGCTCCGAGAACAAATTAACTCCCCTACAATGATCTTGGCTCCTAGATGAAGTGGACAGAGTTCTCGGAGCTGCTGCAAGAATGAAGTCACTCTTTTGGAGTAGCGATGCTTGTAAGGAAAATAGACATCCCTCTTGGGCGGCTACGTGAACAGAGTCACTACCCAACTATGATCTCGGCTCGTCGATGAAGTTGACAGAGTTCTCGGGGCTGCTGCATCTATGAAGTAACTTCCCTTGTAGGTGCAATGGCTTTGAGGCAAATGGAAATCGGTCTCGGGGTGGCTCCGAAAACAAACGCACTGCCCTACAACGATCTCAGCTCGTGGGGGAAGTGGACATCGTTTTCAGGGCTGCTGAAAGAAAGAAATCACTTCCTCGGAATGGCAATGCTCGTACGGAACTTTGAAATAGCTCGCAGAGCGACTCCAAGAACAAACCCAGTACCCTACAATTAATTCAGCTCGGTTGGGAAGGGGACATGGTTCTCGGACTGTTTGGAATGAGGTCACTTCTCTTGGAAGCACTATAGCTGTAAGGCAAATGGAAATCGGTCTCGACGCGTCTTCGAGAACTATTTCACAATCCTACAATGATTTCGGCTCGTAGGGGAAGTCGACTGAGTTCTCGGGGTTGCTGCAAAAATGAAACCACTTCCCTTGGACATATAATGACTGTAAGGGAAATGGAAACCAGTCTCGGCGCGGCTCCGCCAACAAAATGACTCACCTACAATGATCTCGTCTCGGAGATGAAGTGGACAGAGTTTTCGGAGCTGCTGCGGGAATGAAGTCACTCCCCCTGGAAGTGAGTAACTGAAAGGCAAATGGAAATTGGTCTCGGCGCGGATCCGAGAGCAAAGTCACTACCCTACAACGGTTTCGGCTCGTAGGGGAAGTGGACATGGTTCATGGGGCTGCTGCAGGTATGAAGTCACTTTCCTTGGAGTGTCGATGATTGTGAGGAACTTTGAAATCGCTCGCGGGGCGGCTCCGCGAACAAAATCACTTGCCTACAATGATCTCGGCTCGTAAATGAAGTGGACAGAGTTCTCGGAGCTGCTGCAGGAATTAAGTCACTTCCTTGGAGGAGTAATGATTGTGAGGCAAATGGAAATCGGTCATGGCACGACTCCAAGAAAAAAGTCACTACCCTACAACGATATCATCTCATAAGGGAAGTGGACATTTTTCTCGGGGGTGCTGCAGGAATGGAGTCACTCCCTTTGGCGTGTTATTGCTTCTAAGGAATTTTGAAATCGCTCGCGGGGCGGCTCCATGAACAGAGTAACTCTCCTACAATGATCTCGGCTAGTGGATGAAGTAGACAGAGTTCTCGGAGCTGCTGCAGAAATAAAATCGCTCCCCTGGAGTAGCGATGCTTTCAAGAAACTTTGAAATCGCTCGCAGGGCGGCTCCGAGAACAAAGTCACTACCTTACAATGATCTCGGCTTATTGATGAAGTAGACAGAGTTCTCGGGGCCTCTGCAGGATGAAGTCAGTTCCCTTGGAGGTGCAATTGCTGTAAGGCGAATGGTAATAATAATATTATTCATAATAATAATATGGGTATTAAAAAAAAATTATAATCATAATAATAATAATAAAAATAGTACTACTAATAAAAATAATATTCATAATAATAATAATGATAATAATAATATTATCAATATTAGTAGAAATAATAATAACAATAGAAATATTATAGAAGAAAATACTACTACTAATAATTAAAATAATAATTATGATAAAAATAATAATATTAAGAAGAATAATAATAAAAATAATAATGATAATAATAATAATATGAATGATAGACTTCATTCTTGCAGCAGCCCCGAGAACCTTGTCCCCTTACCCCACAAGCTAAGATCGTTGTAGGGTAGTGACTTTGTTGTTAGAGCCGCGCACAGACCGATTTCCATTTACCTTAAAGGTATTGTGCGTCCAAGGCAAGTGACTTCATTCCTGCAGCAGCCCCGAGAACTCAATCGACTTCCCCTACGAGCTGAGATAATTCTAGGGTAGTGACATTACTCTCGGAACCTCGCCGGGACCGATTTCTATTCGCCCTACAGTCATTGCGCCTCCAAGGGAAGTGACTTCTATCTTGCAGTAGCCCCGAGAACCTTGTCCACTTACCCTACAAGCTGTGATCGTTGTAGGGTAGTCACTTGGTTCTTGAAGCCGCACAGAGACCGATCTCCATTTGCCTTACAACCTTCGCACCTCCAGGGGAAGTGACTTCATTCCTGCAGCAGCCCCGAGATCTGAACAACTAAAACACCTAAACAACCAAAACACATATAAAACACATATAACACCTAAAACACCTAGAACAACTAAAACACATAAAACAACTAAGCACCTTAAACAAATATACCACCTAAAACAACTAAAACACCTAAAACAACTAGAACATCTATAGCAACTATAACACCTAAAACACCTAAAACAAATAGAACACCCATAACAACTAGAACAACTACGACAACTAGAACAACTAAAACGACTGAAAAAAACTAAAACATCTAAAACAACTATAACAACTATAACAACTAAAACACATAAAACAATTAAAACACCTATAACAACTAAAACACCCATAACACCTATAACACCTACAACAACCAAAAACACCTCAAACAACAAACAACTACAACAACTATAAACACTAAAACAACTAGGACAATTAAACAAATAAAACACATAAAAACAACTAAATCAACTTAAACAACTAAAACACCTAAACAACTATAACAACTAAAACAGCTAAAACAACAACAACAACTAAAAAACTGAAACAACTAAATCTACTATAACAACTATAACAACTAAAACAACTAAAACAACTACAACAACTAAAACAACTGAAACAACTAAAACAACTAAAACAACTTATAAAAACTAAAAACCTAAACAACTAAAACAACTAAACAACTAAACAACTAAAACAACTAAACAACTAAAACAACTATAACAACTAGAACAAATAAAACGTCTACAACAACTATAACAACTAAAACAATTAAAACAACTAAATAACTAAACAGCTAAAACAACTAAACAACTAGAACAACTAAAACAACTTGAACAATTTAAACAACTAAACAACTAAAACAACTAAAACAACTAAAAACAACTAAACAACTTAAACAACTAAAACACCTTGAACAACCTAAACACCTTAAACAACTAAAACACCATGAACAGCTAAAACACATATAACAACTAGAACAACTCAAACAACTAAAACAACGAGAACAACTAAATAACTAAAACAACTGAAACACCCACAAAAACTAAATGAACTAGAACAACTAAAACAAATATAACTGCAACAACTAAAACAACTAAAACAACTATAACCACTACAACGACTACAACAACTAAAATAACTATAACAACTATAACAACTGAAAAAATTAAACAGCTAGATACAACTAAAACAACTAAAACAACTTAAACAACTACAACAACTAAAACAACTTGAGCGACTGCAACAATTAAAACAAATATAACAACTAAAACAACTACTAAAACACATTAAACAACTAAACACCTCAAACAACTATAACACCTACAACACCTAAAACACTTATAACAACTATAACACCTAGAACAACTAAAACACATATAACAAAGAAAACACCTAAACAACTAAAACAACTAAAACAACTGAAACACCTATAACGACTATAACACCGAAAACATCTAAAACACCTAAAACAACTAAAACAACTTAAAGAACTATAACACCTAGAACACCTAAAACACTTGAAACACCTAAAACACCTACAACACCCAAAACAACTACAACAACTATAAGACCTGTAACAACTAAAACACCTAAAACACCTACAACACCTACAAAACCTATAACAACTAGAACAACTAAAACACCTATAACACAAAAAAAACTAAAACAACTGAAACAACTACAACAACTATAACAACTACAATAACTATGACAACTAAAACAACTAAACAACTAAAACACCTACAACAACTAAAACAACTATAACAACTAAAACAACTAGAACTACTAAAACAACTATAAAACAACTATAACACTTAAACAACTATAACCCCTAAACAACTAAAATACCAAGGAAAACTAAAACCCCTAAGACAACTAAAACAACTATAACAACTGAAACAACTAAAACAACTGATCGACTAAAACAACTACAACAACTATATTACATAAAACAACTAGAACCACTTTAACAACTGAAACACCTAAAACAACTGAAACAACTAAAACAACCAAAACAACTATAACAACTAGAACAACTAAAACAACTATAACAATTAAAACAACTAAAACAACTAAAACAACTAAAACAACTAAAACAACTGAACAAATACAACAACTACAAACAACTAAAAGAACTAAAAAACAACCAAAACAACTAAAATAACCAGAACAACTAAAACCACTATAACAACTTGAGCAACTAAAACAACTACAACAACTAAAACAACTATAACATATAATGTACAATTAAAAATAAATAAAACAACTGAACACCTAGAACAAATAAAACACCTAGAACAACTAAAACACCTTAAACAACTTGGACGCCTACAACACCTAGAACAACTAGAACACCCAATACAACTGAACAACTAGAACAACTAAAATACATATAACACCTAAAACACCTAGAACACCTATAACACCTAAAACAACTAAGCACCTAGAACAACTAAAACACCTATACCAACTAAAACAACTAAATCACCGATAACAACTACAACATGTAAAACAACTATAACACCTAGAACACCTAAAACAACTTAAACACCTACAACAACTAAAACATCTAAAACAACTTTAACACCTAAAACAACTAAAACAACTATAACACCTAAACACCTATTACACTTAAAACCACTATAACACCTATAACACCTAAAACACCTAGAAACACCTAAACACCTAATACAACAAAATACCCATGAACAACTAAAAACAACTAAAACAACTAAAAAAACTGAAACAACTACAACAACTATAACAACTAAAACGACTGAGAAAACTAAAACAACTAGAACAACTTAAACAACTAAAACAACTAAAACACATATAACAACCAGAACACATAAACAACTACAACACCTAAAACACATATAAACACCTAGAACAACTAAAACACCTCAAACAACTGAAACAACTAAAACAACTATAAACACTGAAACAACTATGACAAATAAAACAAATAAAACACCTAAAACAACTAAAACAACTATAACAACTAAAACACCTAGAACAACTATAACAACTAAAACAGCTATAACAACAACAAAAACTAAAACAACTGAAACAACTAGAACAACTAAAACAACTAACACAACTAAACAACTAAAACAACTTATACAACTGAAACAACTAAACAACTTATAATATCTAAAACAACTAAAACAACTATAACAACGAAAATAACTAAACAACTAAAACCACTATAACAACTAGAACAAATAAAACACTAAAACAACTAAACAACTAAACAACTAAAACAACTAAAACAACTAACAACTAAAAACAACTAAACAACTGAAACAGCTAAAACAACAAAACAACTAAAACAACTAACACAACTACAACAACTAAAACAACTAAAACAACGAAACAACTAAAACTACTTAAACAACAAGAACAACTGCAACAACTATAACAACTAAAACACCTAAATAACTAAAAAAACTTGAACAACTAAAACAAATTAAACAACTAAAACACCTAGAAAAACTTAAACACCTAAAACAATTGAAACACCTCGAACAACTATAACACATAAAACAACTATAACAACTAAAATCACTAGAACAACGAAAACAACTAAATCAACTAAAACAACTGTAACCCCCACAACAACTAAAGGAACTAAGAACAACTAAAACAACTATAACAACTGCAACAACTAAAACAACTATAACAACTAAACAACTAAAACAACTAGAAACAACTAAAACAACTAGAACAATTAAAACAACTAAAACAACTACAACAACTAAAACAACTAAACGACTGAAACAAGTAAAACAACTATAACAACTAAACAACTAATTAAACACATTAAACAACTAAAACACCTTTAACAACTACAACACCTAAACAACTAAAACACCTATAACAACACGAACACCTAGAACAACTAAAACATCTAAAACAAATAAAACATCTAAAACAACTATATCAACTGAAACAACTAAAACACCTATAACAACTATAAAACCATAAACATTTAGAACACCTAAAACAACTAGAACAACTAAAACAACTATAACACTAGAACAACTAAAACAACTAAAACAACAAGAAACAACTAAAACAACTGAAACAACTGAAACAACTACAACAACTGAAACAACTAAACGACTGAAACAACTATAACAACTAAACAACTACTAAAACGCATTAAACAACTAAAACACCTAAAACAACTACAACACCTGAACATAAAAGACCTATAACAACTAGAACACCTAGAACACCAAAGACACTTGAAACACCTATAACACCTACAACACCCGGAACATCTAAAACAACTAAAACACCTATAACAACTGAAACTCCTATAATACCTATAACACCTAAAACAACCAAAACAACTATAACACCTATAACACCTATAACGACTGAAACAACTGAAACAACTGAAACAACTACAACAACTAAAACATCTTAAACACCTAAAACAACTATAACACCTGATACAAATATAACAACTTAAACACCTATAACAACTAACACAACTAAAACAACTAAAACAACTAAAACTACTATAACAACCAGAACAACTAAAACAACTAAACACCTACACAACTATAACAACTAAAACAACTAGAACAACTAAAACAATTAAAAACTATTATAACACCTAAACAACTATAACCCCTTAAACAATTAAAACACCTAGAACAACTAAAACACCAACAACAACTACAACAACTGAAACAACTAAAACAACTGGAACAACTAAAACAACTAAAAAAACTAAAAAAACTATAACAACTAGAACAACGAAAACAACTACAACAACTTTAACAACTAAAAGCAACTTAAACAACTAGATTAACTGAAACAACTAAAACAACTAAACAACTACAACAACTATAACAACTAAGACAACTAAAACAACTAAAACCCATAAAACAACTAAAAAAAATAAAACAACTAAACACCTGAATCAACAAAAACACCTTAAACAACTAGAACACCTAAAACAACTAACACCTATAACAACTAAAACACCCAGAACAACTAAACAATCGAAACAACAACAACACCTATAACAACTGAAACACCTGAAACACCTAAAACAACTAAAACAACTATAACACCTAGAACAACTTAAACACCTATAACAAATAAAACACTTAAAACAACTAAAACACATATAACAATTAAACACATGTAACAACTAAACACCTAAAACAACTAAAACACCTAAAACAAATTAAACACCTACAACAACTAAAACACCTAGAACAACTAAAATACCTAAAACAACTAAAACAACTATAACACCAATAACACTTAAGCCCCTATAATACCTATACCACTTCAAGCACCTAAGAAACACCTAAACACCTAGAACACCTAATACAACTAACACACCCATAAAACAACTAAACAACTAAAACAAATAAACAACTAGAACAACTAAAACAACTAAAACGACAATAAGCAATAAACAACTAAAACAACTACAACAAACTTTAACATATAAAACAACTAGAACAATGGAAACAACTATAACACCTATAACACCTATTACACCGCAAACAACTAAAACAAATCAAACAACTGAAACAACTAAAACAACTATAAACACTAAAACAACTATGACAACTAAAACAAGAAAACACCCAATTAACAAAACAACTGAAACAACTAGAACAACTAAAACCCCTGAAACAACTATAACAACTAAACAGCTATAACAACAACAACAACTAAAACAACTGTAACAACTGAAACAACTAGAACAACTAAAACACTAGAACAACTAACACAACTAAAAAAACACTAAGCAACGTAAACAACTTATAACAACTAAACAACTATACCAACTAAACAACTTAAACATCTGAACAACTAAAACAACTAAAACAACTAGAACAACTAGAACAACTAAAATCACTATAACGACTAAAACAACTAAAACAAATAAAACAACTAAAATAATTAAACAACTAAAACAACTAAACAACTGAAACAACTAAAACAACTATAACAACTAGAGAACTATAACAACTAAAACAACTAAAACAACTATAACAACTAAAACAACTACAAACAACCATAACAACTTCAACACTTAAAACAACTAGAACACATAAAACAACTAAAACACCTAAACAACTTAATATCAATAACGACTAAAACACCAATAACAACTAAAACACCTAAACAACAAAAACATCTATAACAACTAAAAACCCTAAAATAACTAAAACATCTATAAAAATTAAAACACCTGAACAACTAAAACACCTAAAACAACTTAAACAACTAAAACACCTGAAACAACTAAAACACCTATAACACCTAGACACTTAAAACACCTACAACACCTAAAACAAATGAAACACTTATAACACCTACAACACCTGAAACAACTTAAACACCTATATGAACTGAAACACATTGGACAACTAGAACACCTAAAACAACTATAACACAAGAAACAACTAAACACCTTAAACAACTATAACACCTATAACAACTACAACACATAAAACAACTAAACACCAATAACAACTAGAACACCTACAACACCTAAAACAACTATAGCACTGAGAATAACTGGGACAACTAAACAACTTAAACACCTAAGACAACTAAAACAACTAAAACAACTAAACAACTAAACAACTAAAACAACTAAAACAACTGAAACAACAAAAACAACTAAACAACTGAAACAACTATAACAACTGAAACACCTAAAAACAGCTAGAACAACTAAAACAACCATAACAACTTGAACAACTAAAACACCAAGAACAACTTGAACACCTATAACAAATAAAACACCTGGAACAACTAAAACAACTAGACCAACTGGAACACCCACTACAACTATAAGAAATAAAACAAATAAAACAACTATAACAACTGGAAAAAACTAGAACAACTAAATCAACTAAAACCAATTAAAACAACTAAAACAACTATAACAAATTAAACAACTAAAACAACTAAAAACAACTATAAACAACTAAAACAACTAAAAAACTACAACAACTATAACAACTAAAACGACTGAAACAACTAAAACAACTATAACAACTGGAACAAATAAAACAACTATAACACATGAAACAACTAAACACCAATAACAACTAGAACACCTACAACACCTAAAACAACTATAGCACTGAGAACAAATAGGACAAATAAACAACTTAAACACCTAAGACAACTAAAACAACTGAAACAATTAAACAACTAAACAACTAAAACAACTAAAACAACTGAAACAACTAAAACAACTAAAACAACTGAAACAACTATAACAACTGAAACACCTCAGACAACTAAAACACCTATAGCAACTAGAACACCTAGAACAAATAAAACACCTTTAACAAATAAAACACCCAAAACAACTAAAATAACTAAGACAACTATAATAACTAAGACTACTAAACCACCTATAAAAACTGTAACCCCGGAAACACCTAAAACACCTAAAACAACTAAACAACTTAAACAACTATAACACCTAAAACACCTACAACACTTGAATCACCTAAAACACCTACAACACCCAAACAAACTAGAACAACTACAGCACCTATAACAACTAAAGCACCTAGAACACCTAAAAACACCTAAAACAACTAAAACAACTAAAACACCTATAACGCCTAATACAACTAAAACAACTGAAACAACTACAACAACTAAAACACCTATAACACCTAGAACAACTGCAACACCTAAAACAACGATAACAACTTGAACACCCATAACAACTAGAACAACTATAACAACTATAACAACTAAAACAACTAAAACAACTAAAACAACTAAAACAACTAAAACACCTACAAAAACTTTAACAACTAAAACAACTAAAACAACTAGAACAACTAAAACACCCAAAACAACTGAAACACCTATAACAAATATAACAACTAAAACAACTTAAAAACAAGTAAACAACTAAACAACTAAAACACCTAAACATCTAAAACACAAATAACAACTAGAACAACTAGAACAACTGAAACACATAAAACAACTAAAACAACTAAACAACTAAAACAACTAGAACAACTAAAACAACTGAAACACCTAAAACAACTAAAACAACTTAAACAACTACAACAACTATAAACAACTAAAGCAACTAAAAACAACTAGAACAACTAGAATAACTAAAACAACTAAAACAACTATTATAACTCAAACATCTAAAACAACTACAACAACCAAAAGAACTGTAACACATAAAACTTCTAAAAAAACTTAAAAACTTTAACACCTGAAACACCTAGAACAGCTAGAACAACTAGAACACCTAAAACAACTTAAACAACTAAACCGACTAAAACACCTAAACAAGTTAAACAACTAAAACGCCTATAACAACTGAAACACCTAAAACCCCTATAACACCTAAACCAACTAAAACACCTAGAACAACTACAACACCTATAACAACTAAAACACCTAGAACAACTAAAACATCTATAATAACTAAAACACATACAGCATTTAAAACACCTAAAACAACTTTAACACCGAAAACAACTTAAACACCTACAACAACTAAAACACCTATAACAACTAAAACACCTAAAACAAATATAACAACTGTAACACCTATAACACATATAACACTTACAACCCCTACAACACCTATAACACCTAAACACCTAAAACACCTAAAAGCCTTAACACCTAATACAACTAAAACACCCCAAAACAACTGAAACAACCTAAACAACAAAACAACTAGAACAACTATGACACAAAAAAACAACTAAAACAACTAAAAACAACTAAAACAACTAAAACAACTAAAACAACTCAAACAACTAAACAACTACAACACCTAAAACAACTAAAACACCTAAAACAACTAAAACACCTGAACAACTAAAACACCTAAAACCACTAAATCACATAAAGCAACTAAAACACATAAAACAACTAAATCTTCTACAACAACTAAAACACTTAAAACAACTATAACACACACAACAACCATAACACCACAAACACCTAATAACACCTAAACCACCTCTAACACCTAAACCAACTAAAACACCTATAACACACAAATACATATAAACACCTAGAACACCTAGAACACCTAGAACACCTAAAACACCAATAACACCTACAACACCTACAAACACCTATAACACCTAAAATACCTAAAACAACTATAACACCGACAAAAACTAAAACACCTATAACACCTAAAACAACTATAACACCTAGATCAAGTAAAACAACTTAAACAACTTATACACCTAAAACAACTAAAACAACTGAAACAACTTGAACAACTATACAACTAAAACAACTAGAACAACTAAAACAACTAAAACACCTATAACACCTATAACAACTAATACGACTAAAACAACTAGAACAACTAAACAACTAAAATACAAATAAACACCTTAACAACAAAAAAACCTACAACAACTAAAACACCTCGACAACTATAACAACTAAAACACCTAAAACAACTATCACACCTATAACAACTGAAACACCTAGAACAACTAAAACAACTACATTACCTAAACACTGGAATCACCTAAACACCTTGAACACCTATAACACCTACAACAAATATAACACCTCAAACAACTAAAACAACTATAACAACTATAAACACGAAAACAACTATGACAACTAAAACAAATAAAACACCTTAAACAACTGAAACAGCCAAAACAACTAGAACACCTATAACAACTATAACAACTAAAACTGCCATATCAACATAAACAACTATAACAACTATAACAACAAAAACAACTAAAACACCTGAAACAACCATAACAACTAAAACATCTATAACAACTATCATAGCTAAAACATTTTATAACAACTACAACAACTAAAACAACTAAAACAACTAAAACAACTAAACAACTATAACAACAAAAACAACTAAAATAACTAAAACAACTTATAACAACTAAAACAACTCAAACAACTGAAGCAACTAAAACAACTAAATAACTAGAACAACTAAAACAACTAAAACAAATAAAACAACAAAACAGCTGACAACTAAAACAACTAAACAACTGAAACAATTAAAACAACTAAAATAACGAAAACAACTTATAACAACTAGAACAACTAAAACAACTGAAAAAACTAAAACAACTAAACAACTAAAACAACTAAAACAACTAAAACAACTAAAACAACTTAACAGCTGAAACAACTAAAACACATTAAAGAACTAAAACACATAAACAACTAAAACTAAATACCTACAACAACTATAACATTTAAAACACCTAAATCAACTTAAACAACTACAACAACGTAAACAACTAAAACACCAATAACAACTAAAACACCTGAACAACTAAAACACCTAGATCATCTAAAACACATAAAACAACTATAACAACTAAAACAACTGGAACAACGAAAACAACTAAACAACCAGAACCACTGAAACACCAAAAACAAAACAAAAACTAAAAAAACTAAAACAACTTAAGCAACTGAAACAACTATGACAACTGAAGCACCTAAAACAAATAAAACAACTAAAACAACTAGAACAACATAAACAACTGAATCAACTAAAATAACTAAAATAACTAAAACAACTATATCAACTATAACAACTATAACAACAAAAACAACTGAAACAACTAACAGCTAAAACAAATAAAACAACTACAACTACTAAAACAACTAAATACTTCAGCAACTAAAACCCCTAAAACAACCAAAACACCTATAAATCACTAAAACACCAATAACAACTAAAACACATACAACAACTATAACACCTATAACAACTGAAACACATATAACAACTAAAACACCTAAAACAACTATAACACTATAACACCTTGAGCAACTAAAACCCCGAAAACAGCTATAACAACTAGAAAAATTAAAACAACTATAACAACTATAACAATTGAAACAACTAGAACAACTAAAACAACTAAACAACTGAACCAACTGGAACAACTGAAACAACTAAAAAAAATAAAACAACTACATTAACTATAGCAACTAAAACACCTAGAACAACTAAACAACTAAAACAACTAAAACACAAATTACAACTAAACACCTACAACAACTAAAACAACCATAACAATTAAAACAACTAAAACAACTAAAACAACTAAAACAACTATAACAACTAAAACACCTAAAACAACTAAACACCTAAAACAACTAAAACACCTAGAACAACTAAAACACCTACAATAACTGGAACACCTAAAACAACTACAACACATTGAACAACTAAAACACCTAAAACAAATAGAACAATTAGAACAACTAAAACACCTACAACAACTAAAACACCTTAAACAACTACAACACCTATAACAACTAAAACACCTAAAACAACTAAAAGCACCAAGAAACCACTAGAACACCTATAAAAACTATAACGCCTGGAACACCAAAAACACCTATACGAACTAGAACAACTAAAACAACTAGAACAATTAGAACACCTAAAACACCTACCACACCTAGAACACCTATAACACCTGAACACATAAAACAACTAAAACAACTAAAACACCTTAAACAACTACAACACCTAAGACACCCAAAACATCTAAAACAACTCTAACACCTAAAACAACTAAAACAACTAAACAACTAGAACAACTACCACAACTAAAACAATTAAAACAACTAAAACAACTAAAACAACTAAAACAACTAAACAACTAAAACAACTATCACAACTAAAACAACTACAACAACTAAAACAACTAAAACAACTATAACAACTATAACAACTAAAACAACTGAAACAACTACAACAACTAAAACACCTAAAACAACTACAACACAGATAATAACTAAAACACCTCAAACAACTAGAACACCTACAACAACTATATTACCTAAAACAACTATAACACCTAAAACAACTAAAAACAATTAAAACAACTAGAACACCTATATCAACTAAACACCTATGACACATAAAACGCCTAAAACAAGTAAAACAACTAAAACAACTATAACACCTAGAACACCTAGAACCTACAACATCTAAAACACCTAGAACACCCAAAACAACTAAAACAACTTAAACATCTAAAACAACTATAACACCTAAAACACCTGAAACACCTATAACAACTAAAACACCTATAACAACTAATATAACTATAACAACTTAAACAAATATAACCACTAAAACAACTAAACAACTAGAACCACTAAAACAAATAAAACAAATATAACAACTATAACACCTAAAAAAACTAAAACACATAAAACAACTCGAACACAAAAAAACAACTAAAACAACTAAAACAACTTGAACACATTAAACAAATAAAACACCTAAAACAACTATAACACCTAAAACAGCTAGAACAACTAAATCAACTAAACAACTACAACAACTAAAACAACTAAAACAACTATAACACCTTGACAACTACAACAACTAAACAACTAAAACAACTAAAACAACTAAAACAACTATAACAACTATAACAACTAAAACAACTAAAACAACTATAACAACTAGAACAACTAAAACAACTAAAACAACTAAAACAACTAAAACATCCAAACAACTACAACAACTATAACACCTAAAACAACTGAAACAACTACAACACATAGAACAACTATAACAACTTAAACACCTAAAACACCTATAACAACTACAACAACCAAAACAACTAAACAACTACAACAACTATAACATATAAAACAACTAAAACAACTAATACAACTATAACAACTGAAACAATCACAACAACGATAACAACTACAGCAGCTGAAACAACTAAAACAACTAAAACAACTATAACAACTAAAACAACTAAAAAAATTAGAACAACTAAAACAACTAAAACAACTAAAACAACTAAAACGACTAAACATCTAAAACGACTAAAACAACTAGAACACCTAAAACAACTATAACACCTCAACAACTAAAACACCTAGAACAACTAAACCAACTAAAACAACTAGAGCAACTAAAACACCTACAACAAAAAAAACTATACAACTAAAATAGCAAAACACGTAGAACACCCACAGCACCTCAAACACATTAAACACCTAGAACACCTAAAACACCTAAAAAAACTAAAACACCTATAACACCAAAAACACAAATAACAACTATAACACCTAAAACATTTAAAACACATATAACAACAATAACAACTAGAACAACTGAAATTCCTAGAAACAACTAAAACAGCTAAAACAAATGGAACAAATGAAACAACTAGAACAACTAGAACAACTAGAACAACTTCAACAACTGAAAGAACTAAAACAACTAAAACGACTAAATAACTGAAACACCTACAACAACTATAACTCCTAAACCAACTGAAACACCTAAAACAACTAAAACCCCTATTACAACTAAAACACATAAACAACTAAAACACCTAAAACACCTAAAACATTTAAAACACATATAACACCTAAACACATAAATCACCTAGAACACCTAGATCACCAAAAACACCTAAAACAATTAAAACATCTATAACAACTATAACAACTATAACACCTAAAACAACTATAACACCTAAAACAACTACAAACACATAAAACAACATAACACCTCAAGCAATAAAAACACCCATAACAACTAAAATTCATAAAATAACTATAACACCTATAACAACTATTACACCTAGAACACCTTAAAACACCTGAAAACAACTAAACAACTAAACAACAACAACAACTAATACAACTAAAACAACTGAAACAACTACAACAACTGAAACACCCATAACACCTGAATAACTAAAACACCTAAAACAACTATACCAACTTAAAGACCTATAACAACTAAAACAATTATAACAACTAAAATAACTATAACAACTAAAACAACTAATTACATACAACAACTATAACAACTAGAACAACTAAAACAACAAGCACAACTAAAAAAAATAAAACACCTACACAACTATAACACCTAAAACAATCAAAATACCTAAACCAACTAAACACCTATAACAACTAAAACAACTACAACAACTGAAACAAGTACAACAATTAAAAAACTAAAAAACCTAAACAACTAAATCACATAAAACAAATAGAACAACTAAAACAACTGAAACACCTAAAACAACTAAAACAACTAAAACAACTAAAACAACTAAAACAACTAGAACAACTAAAACAACTAAACAACTGAAACAACTATATCAACTAAAACAAGTGAAACAACTATAACAACTAGAACAATTAAAACAACTAGAACAACTAAAACAACTAAAACAACTATAACAACTATAAACAACTAAAGCAACTAAAAACAACTAGAACAACTGAAATAACTAAATCAACTTAAACAACTTGAACAACTAAAACAACTAATAGAACTACAACAACTAAGAGAACTGAAACACATATAACTACTACAAAAACTAAAACAACTATAACACCTAAAACAACTAAAATACCTAGAACAACTAGAACACCTAAGCAACTAAAACACCTAAACCAACTTAAACACCTAAAACAACTAGAACAACTAAACAACTAAAGCACCTCTAACAACTAAAACACCTAAAACACCTATAACACCTAAACCAACTATAACACCCAGAACAACTATATCACCTATAACAACTATAACACCTAAAACAATTAAAACACCTATAACAACTGTAACAAATACAACATTTAAAACACCTAGAACAACTTTAACACCTAAAACAACTTGAACACCCACAACAACTAATACACCTAAAACAACTAAAACACCTAAAACAACTATAACAACTGTAACACCTATAACACCTATAACACTTAAAAAACTAAAACAACTATAACACCTAAAACAACTTAAAACAACTAAAACAAATAAACACCTATATCAACTAAACACCTATAACACCTAAAACACCTAAGACAACTAAACAACTAAAGCAACTATAACACCTTGAACACCTATAACATACAACACCTAAAACACCTAGAACACCCAAAACAACTAAAACAACTATAACACCTATAACAACTAGAACACCTAAAACACCTGAAACACCTAGAACAAATAAAACACCTATAACAACTATAATAACTATAACAACTAAAACAACTATAACAACTAGAACAACTTAAACAACTAAAACAACTAAAACAACTAAAAACAACTAAAACAACTGAACAAATACAACGACTACAAACAACTAAAACAACTAAAAAACTAAAACAACTAAAATAACCCAAACAACTTAAACCACTATAACAACTTGAGCAACTAAAACAACTACAACAACTAAAACAACTATAACACATAAAACAATTAAAAAACTAAACAACTGAACAACTAAAACAAATAAAACACCTAGAACAACTAAAACACCTTAAAAAAACTTGGACGCCTACAACACCTAGAACAACTAGAACATACAAAACAACTGAACAACTAAAACAACTAAAATACATATATCGATTAAAACACCTAGAACACCTATAACACCTAAAACAACTAAGCACCTAGAACAACTAAAACACCTATACCAACTAAAACACCTAAAACAACTAAATCACCGAAAACAACTACAACATGTATAACAACTATAACGCCTAAATACCTAAAACAACTTAAACACGCACAACAACTAAAACATCTATAACAACTAAAACACCTAAAACAACTATAACAACTATTACACCTAAAACACCTATAACACTTAAAACCCATATATCACCAATAACACCCAAAACACCTAGAAACACCTAAACACCTAATACAACAAAATACCCATAAACAACTGAAACAACTAAAACAACTAAATCAACTAAAACAACTAAACAACTAGAACGACTGAAAAAACTAAAAACAACTACAACAACTACAACAACTTAAACACATAAAACAACTACACACACCAATAAACAACTAAAACACCTATAACACTTAAAACACCTAGAACAACTACAACACCTAAAACAACTAAAACAACTAGAACAACTAAAACACCTAAACCAACAATAACAACAAAAACAGCTAAGACAACAACAACAACTAAAACAACTGACACAACTAAAAGAAATAAAACAACTTAAATAACTAAAACAGCAAAAACAAGTAAAACAACTACAACAACTAAAACTAAAAAAGTAAAACAACTAAAATATCTGAAACAACTCAACAACTAAAACAACTAAACTATTTAAAACAACTAAAACAACTAGAACACCTCAAACAACTGAAACAACTATAACAACTATAAACACTAAAACAATCAGAACAACTATAACAACTAAAACACCTAAAACAACTATAACAATTCAAACAACTCAAACAACTATAACACCTAAAACAACTATAACAACTAAAACAGCTGAAACAACAACAAAATGTTATGGTAACAGCGACTTTTGGCCAAAACTGACGCCTAGAAGCAAACAGATGCGGCGGATACTGGAGAGACTACTTGTAACGGTAACATGAAAAGTGTGCAGATAACAGCTTCTTTTGGCCCTAATGGACACTCAAAACAATCCAAATGCGGCAGGTGCTGTTAACACCCCTAACAATTGTAACATGAAAAGTGTTCAGATAACAGCGACTTTTAGCCAAAACAGACCCTCAAAACAACACAAGTGCGACGGGCGCTAGAAAGACTACTAACAATGGTAACAT
>SDVV010004653.1:0-14962 GCA_016164225.1 Gammarus roeselii
CACTGACAAAAAAAAACAGAGAAAGTATCATTATTATAATATAAAATCAACATAAAAAGGTTTCTTCGTACACGAGGGGTGTGTCATCTCGTGGAACATTGAGCTCCCTAACGTGTCATGACGAAAGAGCTATCAAGGTAGGTTTGAGGTGCACAATAAGTATGCCTTATATCCTAATGATATAAGGTATTGCTATTAGACCTTGGAATCTTTTGCATAGTGATTAGTTTGAATTCTATAGTACACACCACAGCCTTATTAATTAAACGACAAAGAGTGTGACGGTATGGGCGTGTCAATGTGAGTTAGAGTACCACTGGCATTACAAACAACCATGTATGCGTTCATACATAAACCGGTGTGATGATTTTTATGACACGGTAACGGAGTGCATACTTACACTAGGAGAAACATATAAATCTAGATTACGTACAAACAGTACATACATATGCACAAATACACGTAGAATGCCTATTGAACAATAAAATAAATAAACATGCGCAATCAGTCTGGAGTGCGTGTAATGATAGGCGGGACCATCAGGTCGGATTAGGTGACAATACAGAGTCCATCACTGCGTGTAGGCAGGCTTTATTCATATCATCTGCCAAGTACAAGTGTCAAAGGGTCTTGGTGTGTGGATTTGCCTATGTGAGTTGGGGAGCTCATATACAGATGGAATGGTATTATTGTACCGCCATAAGTCTATACACAGATATACACACATTTAAGAGTCACATGAGGATGGACATACTAATTTGAAGTACATTTGATGATGAGTGCACAAATTTAAAATACATATGATGATGGGTCAGGACCTTATGGCGTTCCTCACATCGTGTAACCGAGTGAGTGAACTTAAGAGTGACCGGTAGCGAACATTTAACTTTTAGCTGAGCATGAATATCACCTTTTCTGAAACATGGCAAGAACCCGGAGAAATAGCTAAGCATATTTAAATTACATAATAAACAGGCGGTCCATCCTGATGACACGTAGCATTGCGATCAGACATTATGTTTTGATGACGTAACTAGTTAATTATCTGCCTGATACGTTGGGTGGCAAAGGTTGTCTGGTTATGTGTGGGTGTGAGTTCGAGGGTTCTGCCATACATGCATGTGTGATCCGAGCAGGGCATATTTAAAGCGACGCTGTGCGAGGAGATCCCTATCTTTATACGTGACGTTAAATTACACGCTTTGCGGAAATACGAAAGTAGTGATTGTAGCCGGATCCGGCGTGCTGGATGATAGTATACTCTACCATATTATTCTCTACCATATTATTCTCTACCTTTTATTCTCTACTATTCTACTCTTCTATATTATTCTAGTAGTCAAACTGTACTCAATGCAGTGATCGGTTTTGAGGCGCAGCTGCGACCAAGCGACACCGGCCAGGCGAGTTTGCGCCTCTTCAACTTCAAAAACGAGTTTGCGCCTCTTCAACTTCAAGGCGAGTTTGCGCCTCTTCAACTTCAAAGCGAGTTATCGCCCATCAATATCGAAGTGTTCGAGATCAAAGGTCGACGCGACTTCACGACTTCATTGCCATTACTGAAATTCGGAATCACCAAACAAGAAGAAATCACCCAAGGCCTGCGCCGAGTAAAGGGGCGGGACAACGAGCGACAACCAACGCCACGGAGCGAGGTCGCGGAGGAATTTCTTCATTCCAGAGAGCCACGTAGCGCCGCGAAACCAACCCGGTGAGCGTACGCGTGAGCACGGTGTGCATATATATGTCTCGTGGGAATAGTCTGAAGGTTCATACTGATATTTAGAGCATTGCGACTTGTAACGGTTAGGATAATGACTATTAACCATGGTAATCATGCATGTATAGACTAGTATATATTATGTATTGATATGTTCAATTGTATGTTACAATTAGGGTGCGCTATACCGTCATAAGCGAGTGGGTAAGAACTGAAAGCCTTTTCATCGGGCTTCGCGTTATTTTAATAAATTGACAAGTGCCTTGTCAAAGTGGTTTCTATTATTCCTCCGCACATAAGGACTGGTGTTTTGTATGGAAATTTGCGGTAAATATCAAATACTAGAGACTTACTCAACTGAGTAGTCGGAGGGTGTCAACCGGGTAGACACCCGTGACCCCTCTTGAGTCTGTCGAACTCAGCCGCACGTCGGCTCATCGATAGCATCTATGCGCACAACGGTTGGTGACTGTTGAGCTTGACTATTGATCCCGTCGGGCGGCACACAAATTGGTGCCCCGAACGAGGAAGTAAAGTAATATATACCTCACAAGTCATAGGTCAGATAAATCAGAGTGCCACTATTTGTTTTTTCTGTTCCCATTTCCATACAACGCTAGGTCTGTGTGTCGGAGTGTAAGTGTAGTGCATAAATACTTCAGGGATAGGTGCAACCAGTGCAAGCTCAAGCTCAAGTATAGACCACTCTCTCCCTCTCTCGCTCCGTGCAAGTGGAGGAAACCAATTTGTCTCAAGGCTGGGAAGAGGATATAAGGGGAAGTCTAGGCGGCTGGTGGCTACAAAACGTGTTTTGTTACTAACTAATCATTAAACAGCAAAGAGAGAAAGGAGTGAGTCACGGTCATAAGACATTGTAACCGGGAAGAGCTGCAACTGTCGATAGCACAAGAGGTGAGGAAGTTAGTGGAATATATGTGCTTAATGTGTCTTCTTTTCAGCGGAAACAGTGTGAAATATATATTGGAAACAGTGTGAAATACATATTGTGAACAGTGTGAAATATTCAAGAAAATAGAAACATTAGAGAGTGGAAGGGTGAAGCAAAAAAATAAAATATTAATAGTAGTTAAGTAGAAGAGTGGTAATAAGTGTCATTAACATTATCAAAATATGTGGCAAACCTAAAAGACGATCCAGTGACAGTTTATGGATGACTCTCGACGGTTGAGTGGTTCGTTAGAATCTCTGAATAGAGACTTGTTGTTGGTACGTGACAGCCCAACACAGCTTCGTGACCGAACGAGACTTTTCAGTAGGGTTAGTAATACCCGACGCGGTGGATTGGTGATACGTTTGAAACGTGTGAGTGGCACCCAGGATTGGCAGAGTGAATTGTTGGAACGAGTGGACGCGATGACGGCTCCTGTCCCACCCCAGATAAATTTGACTCAAGGGGATAAGATACCCCGTTTCACGGGACGACGGAGGGAAAGCGACCACACAGCATGGTACGCCGGGCCCTCCATTGAATGCTACATTCGGGCGGTAAAAACCTTCTGTGGAGCAAATGGTATTACGGAGTCGGCCAAGATAAATGAGCAGTTCCGCCTTGATATTCACCCCTCAGTGGGTGATGCTCGGGATACACTGCTCAAGTTTGACACCTTGGCCGAACTCCTTGACGTTCCAAAAGAAAATTTCGAGATGTTACTAACAGAATTTCTTAAAACATACAAAACGTCAACCCAACTGTTCTTGAGAGCGGCCCCACAAGAATTATTGTCGGTTAACGTAATTCCCGTAAACGAAGCCGCAGCACGGAATCATGCCCGGCTGTTCGAGGCCATAAAGAATTTTGTGGACCTTTATCATGCGAGACCGAACTTTGATGTCGCAGCGGACCAGCGCTCGGGAAGGTGGTTCTTGTTGACGCTTTGTACGTACTCTTGATGGCGCCACGATTGACTGAGTCGGTATATAATAAGACTATGCGTGACGCCACTGCGGCCACTACGACAATAACCCTGACAGAAAACGTGTTGGACAAGGTAGGCGCGATGCCGGGACGGACAGACGCATATGAAAATAAACAAGTGTCATTCAGGACATTTTGCGTGCAAGAAGTCTTGAGGCAAACGCTGAATGACTCAAAGAATGAGATGACTGGAGAAACGATGGATGTGTTGGGAATAAATGCAATCCTGCAAGGTTCAGGGAGTTACCAGCAGGACAGCCCGGGTCGGGATAATGTAGTCTACAACCCGAGCCGTCGTGGGTATTCCCCACGGTATGGTGGAAGTGGTGGAAGTAGAAGTGGTAGAAGTGGTGGTGGTGGTGGTGGTGGTGGCGCGAACAAAAACATGACCCGTGGAAGGGGATATACTCGAAGAGGGATGGGCGCGAGGTTCCCCCTCAGTAAACATGGTTAGTGGAGATACAATTAGTCAAGACACGGGGAACCCGTGTGCGGAGTAAGTCCCGTTTGAGGGAGAGGCCGAGGAGGGTTATGAAGCAAATCAGGTAGGGTATTCAGACAGGCGATGCATCAAGTGCAAAGGCACGGGACATACCCTAGATGACTGCCGGAACGCACCAAACCAGCACGTGGAGTGCTACTGCTGCGGCAGGTTGGGGCATTTTGCGATGAGATGCCCCGCCCGATAAAAACAAAGCAGTGGGAAGTCCGAGACAGACTCCTTTTCAAGGAGGTCCGGCACAAGGGAGACCCAGTTAGCCGTCACTACCCCTGATAGCTCTGTTAGTTCGATGGAAGCTAATTGTCTTTCCACAATGTGAGAGAAACATTCAGCGTATGCTTCCAAAGGTAGTACTGTAGCGGGATTGATCACCTCGTTGCGTGGGTTGCCAGCGGTTAAGCCTCTGAATGATCCGGAGAATTCTGTGTCAGTAGCAGGGATCGACAGCCCCAGGGATGAGTGTGAGACTGTGACTGGCGAATGGTGTGGTCAGTGTAGTGGGTTACAACCACAAGGAAGTAACGGTGTGGAGAGTAGAAATCATCGTCTGTTGGTGGTAAACGAACAAGCTGTGTACAGTTCTTTGAGTTCGGAAAAAGAAATCCGGATTCCAGTGGTCACCATGGTGGTAAATGGACGACGTGTGCGTGGTCTGTTAGATACGGGAGCCGGTAGGACAATCATTAAGGCTGTAGTGCTTGAGGATGTGTCGAGGTCTCTGACCTCTTGGAGTGCCCAGCTGACTGACTTTAACGGACAGGCCATAACCGTGTTGGGTACCCGAAACATTCAAATAACTGTAAAACCAAATGTGTGCAATGTTAAGGCGAGCGGTTAGTCTAATCCTTCCCCTCACGTAAAGGCCCAAGTATCCTTCAACCATGAGGTGGTCGTCATTGACAAATGCCACGCAGCTCCTTATGAGCTCCTGATTGGCACTGACTTGTTGGACAAACACAACGCGAAGATTGATTTTTCAAATAAGCGTTTAATGTTAGAAATAAATCACAAAACATATAACGTCCCCATCAGTGATTTGAATCAACCTCAAATAACAAACAACATGAACACAATAGCCGAACACACTAAATTGCTTCGCATTGATTCTACAGCTACTCTCATTATTCAAAATAAAAAACAAGACAGAGCTTGTCGTGCATGCCGCGGGCACTTTTGAGTTTGGACCACTCGAACAGCGATTAGTTCGGGTCCACACAAAAATTCCCGATGGTGAGTACACATTTCATCATGGTTCAGCGGACTCTGGTCTGCTGGTGTCCGAGGCCTTGATAAAGATCAAAGAAGGCTCGGTACTGCTTCTATTGCTAAATGCATCACCCATGGACTTAAGGGTGCTAAAAGGAACGCGACTTGCTGTATTAACCCCGTTGAGAGAATTGGAATATGACCCTACCGGATGGACCCTGGGAACTTGCATCGAGAACGCAAATGCGATACATCAAGGTCCAAGAGACGAAGTTGGAACGTCGGTGGTTAAGCCACTCAACTTAGCAGGGCTGCCACCAATAGCAGAGGACGAAGTGGACAACCCCGCTGATCCACAACTTTGAACCAAACTAAGTCAACTACTCAATAAATATCGGGACGTTGTTGCAAAGTCTGGAGAACCACTGGGAAGGACCAGTGTAATGGAATACACAATACCCACTGATCCGGAAGCCGGAGTTGTTACCAGAAGCAATACCCGCTGCCGCATTCACAACTAGCCGAGTTGGACGGCATGATTGATGATATGCTGGATCGAGGAGTCATCGTTTCCTCGGACAGCGCATGGAACTCTCCCATGATTATTGTCAGGAAGAAGGACGGAACAGCACGCTGTTGCATTGATTTCCGCCGGCTTAATTACTTATCCGTTTCCGGTTCTCGTCATCCACTTCCGAGGATACCGGAGTTGTTACAATCCTTGTCAAATGCCGAGTTTTTCTCGTTCCTAGATCTAGAGAGTGCCTTCTGGCAAATGCCAGTAGCCGAGAAGGACCAGGAAAAGACCGCTTTCACTACGCTTAAGGGGCATGTCCACTTCAAAGTGCTCCCCTTTGGTCTAAAATTTGCTCATCAAGCTTTTTCGAAATGTATCGCCCTAGTACTTGGAGAAGCGCTGGATGTTCACGCTCTGGCGTATCTGGACGACATAATCATAGCGTCACCCACCATCGAAGCTCATTTAGCATCATGCGAGAAAGTGCTACAAAAATTGCGCGCAGCTTCCCTGCGAGTGAAGTTAAGTAAGTGCGAGTTTATCAAACCAAAAATAAAGTTCTTGGGACATCTCGTAAGTCCCAAGGGAATCCAGATGCATCCGGATCACTTGGACGCCATCAGGATTTACCCAGCCCCCACGAAAGCAGACCAAGTCAGATCATTTCTTGGGCTGCTGAGCTATTTCAAAAGTTTCGTGTCTGGGTTCTCAAAAATCGCTGACCCACTAAATAAATTACTGAAGAAGGACCAACCCTTCGTGTGGACGACCGAACAGCAGGAATCCATGGAAATGTTAAAGGAATGCTTGATGAAGGCACCGGTGCTGAGTTTCCCGAATTTCGCTGTGCCATTCTATATGTTTACCGATGCGTCGAACGTCGGATTGGGAGCTGTATTGATGCAACCCGATTCAGACAATAAATTACACCCGATCTCGTACGCGTCAAGGTCTCTTTCGGAGGAACGTCGTTATTCCACCACCAAAAGAGAAGCCCTAGCGGTTCTGTGGGCCCTCAAGACCTTCCGTTATCTAGTCTACGGATACGAGATGACCATATACACCGACCATCGTCCACTGTCGTTCCTGTTCAGGAAATGCTTGCCAGAAGGTGCACTAGGCAGGTGGGCGGTGTTGACACAGGAGTACAGTCCGAAGGTGGTGTACGTAAAGGGCAAGCTGAACAATCTGGCCGATGCTTTGTCCCGCACTCCCTACAGTATTCCGACGTCGCAGGACGACGGTGAAGATCTCAAGGAAGTAGCTGAGAAGGAAGATTACGAAGAGACGCCGTCGCACATTGCCAGCGTACAGGAAGGAAAGACTCTTCCCAAGACTCTGAAGGAGCAAGTTCCTGCCTTGGCTTGGACGGTAGAAGAATTGATTAAAGAACAGAGAAAGGACCCACAGTTAGCCCCGTACCTTACACACTTAACCACTAGAACACCCATCACAACTCACACAGACTCTCCAAAGGACTTGCATCACTATATGCTAAGTAGCGGCATCCTGCATCGCCGCATCACGGTGCAAAGATGCGGCGAGGAGGCCACATACTGGACAGTGGTCGTAACGCAGACATTAATCCAAAGAGCTGTATTGTTATGCCACGATTCATTCGAGTTCGGACATCTCGGGGTGGACAGAACCTTAATCAAGCTTCGGACTCACTTTTACTTCCGAAACATGGCCACATTGGCCACTGAAATAATTAAGTGTTGCGCGGAATGTCAGAGATATAATCATTTACCTGCTCAAAGCACTCCTGTCCGGACGTACCCTTTCCCACAACGACCGTGGGCAGAAGTGTGGATGGATATCATGGGGCCGCTTCCAATCACTAGTTCTGGAAATAAGTAAATTCTAACTTTTGTCAATTTCCTCACACGATACTTAGTGATTGTCCCGATCCCTGACAGATCATCCGAGACCGTTGGGCGTGCTCTCAGGGAACAATTGTTTGCGCACTATGGCGCCTCGTCACGGCTCATATCAGATAATGCTTTGGAGTTCGTGAGCGAGGTGATGAGGCACTTGTGCGAACATTTCCACGTCAGAAAGGTGAACATTACCCCGTACCAAGCAGCCGCAAACGGGACCGTAGAAAATCGAAATTTCTCAATTGCAAAACTACTGCGAATATATTGCGGAGATTTCTCACCGGAATCGGACTTGTTTCTTCCCGAAGTAATGATTGCCATAAATACCGCGTTTAACAACACCATTGGCGATAATCCGCATTATGTTCTGTTTGGATATGACCGGAAGCATGTAGCCTTGTGAGACGGCCCAGAGCCATTTGAGCCTCTGTATAATTTTGAGGGCTCATGTGTAAGCGAGAGACAGGCCAAAATGGCACATGCATTCGTCAGGAATCGAATGTACAATGAATTGCTCCAATACCAACAGAAACACAACTTACGTACCAAAGATCGCGAGGAGTTGGTTTTAAACCAGAGGGTCTACGCCAAATACCATCCGAAACCGACATTCACCATACAATTACACCCTACAACACATCATTATAGAGAAAATTCGCAAAGTTCATATAGACGATATTTTGCCTTGCTACCCTCCTCTGGTGCAGAGACTCCGTCGAGGTTACGAGGAAGACGAGGTCGTGGGACTGGACGAGCCGACCGCAGGAGATGACAGCGAGGAGGAAGGAACAGCGGTTCCCGAATCTCTCGTGGGTCCAGACGCCCCTGTGGGTGTAGATGTACCAAGGGTGGAAGCCATGGATAGGCCTCCATCCTCCGCACGCGAGCGAACAATAACCCGCTCTCAGCTGATACCTGATAACGAACACGTTTCACTCCGTTGAGGAAACCTGTACGGTTGCCAGGCAGTTTACTGCATGTATATGTTTAGCGTTGTTCGTTGACAACTAGCATTAAGAGTAATGTTAACATTATTATTAAGCTAGTATTAGGAACAAGACCATTTCCTTCCCTTGTAGGAAATGTTGGCCCTCAAACTCATGACACTGCTTCTGCTGATGCTGTTTCCTTACGGAACGCCCATCGCTCCAAATCCGGGAAGTACCGAGGGAGCAGGTGAAATGGTGCATGTGCCAAGAAATAGTGTGATCGTTACGACCGGTGGTACGGTAACTTTCGTACAAGGTCAGCTGGTCGTTCGAGTGGAATATCACACGAAGTCTTTCGTCGCACAATCAGCAGCCAGACTGTTCGAGAGGGCCGTACGATTGGTCGACGCGTTGGGACTGTTATCAATGACTCAGGCCCATCAGGAGGCGGTACTTGATGCGGTCCATGCCATGTCATACCATTTCCGATTGTTGCTGACACGCGCGGGCTAAGAGGCCCTCCGCCGGTTAAACACACTGTCACTACGTGCGTTGGAACGGGATTGGCGGAGGAAATTGGGTCGCGCTAAAGCAAGGATGGCAAATGCAACTAATGGACCAGTGAGGCCGACGATGGAGTCGCATAATATAGCTAGAGAGTCTGAGGATCGGTACGCACAGTATGAAGAGACCGAAAATGTAAAAAGGAAAAGACGAGGGTTGCTGAATATCGGCGACGACCTGTTGAAATCTGTGCTGGGAGTGGCTACGGAAAAGGACATTGAAGATTTGAGGGATCATTTTGCAAATGCAAATCAGGGTGTGATAACTTCCATTCAAAAGATTAACGTAAACTTTCATCATATCCAAGCCACTCTTACCACACTTGTTGATCAGGCCGCAGCGGCATAGTCCGTACTGGAAAGGTTTCATCAGCGGTTAGACGAGCTAGACCTTTATGTTACTGTAGCGAACGGCGTCATGAACCTTCGAGAAGGAATACAATACCTTCTCCAAGTGTCCATGGACGCCGAAGATAAGGCTGCCTTGTAGAGATTGGGGGCAGTGCCGGAGATACTGGGGTACGAACAGCTGAGGACGCTGGTTGACGGAGGATTAGACCTTTTTAAAGATTACTATTCGTTCCCCTACGTTTTCACAGAGAAGAACTTTACCAGCGTGCTATCGGTGCTCGAACTAAAACCTATGAAGGAGGATAAAACTTATGCTCTGGTCCTGCCTTTTGTTTCAAAACAGAATATGTCCATCTTCACGCTGGCAATATTCCCAGTGGAGGAACCGGACACGAATCAAACTTACTTGATGAACAATTTGGCCAAAAATGTGGCCATAACGAGCGACCGTAAGACGTTTGTTGAGGATCTAGATCTGGAGAGGTGTACGCTGAGGGGGGACCTGTATGTATGCTCGCCACTAATACAGCTGAGTGTAGAGGCAAACCCTTCATGTGCAGCAGAGAGTATGTTGAATATCTCGCAACTCCATTGTGCGGTGGAGCACATCAACCTTACCCGCGTGCTAACCCAACAGACAGGTCGGATATGTTATTTGTTTATACCTCGACCGGAATGGGCAATGCTGGACTGTCATGATAAAAATTCTGAACCAGAATATGTAGAGTTGAAGGGCGCGTATGTATTACATGCACCCTGCACGTTGACTGCACCATCATTCACGGTGTCAACGGTGCGTCACGAATTCGTCACTCAGACGAGTAAGAAGCTAGACCCAATTCCCATTCCACGCATCCGGCTGCCAACGTCAGGGCCGATGCCAATGCTAGACAGCATCCTACGGGAGTTATCTAATGTCAAAATAAACATGAATAGCACAGCGGATATCGTTGATATGCTAACATCCGTTCACACGGAGCGGCACAAATATAGCATTGGGAGCGTGACACTTGTTGCCATCCTCTTGGTGTCAGTTGGGGTCGCCTATGTGGCTCTGAAGTATTGCAGGCGGCGCAGGCGACCGGGCATGACTTTTCCATCCAATTCCCATTCCCTGCAGAGGGCTCCTCCCAGACCGTTACCTTTACCATTCCCGCAACTCGCTGCTCGACCATACTTGTACCCCTTGAATGATTTTGTACCAAGCAAACCTCCAAGGTCCACTCTGATCCCGTTGAAATTTATGTCCACAGATGAATGTCGAATCGGTGCGGATGCAGTGAGCAGCGTTGCCCTGGAGACTGGTGAAGGACGCGGAGTGTCTGATCCCACTCCCGCGTTCACGGTTGCTGCACACCCGCATGTGCAAGTACAAAGCGGTGACGACTGCACGAGCGCACTGCTTGAGTCACATCTTCTGACGTGTCCCTCTGACGTCGGGACTGACCCTGACCCTGATGGTTACGCCCCACAGACTGAACCCAGCTCGAGCGTGAACAGCTGCACGCAGTCGGGAGGTGATTGCGACGTCGAGTCCGTGGAACCAATCCACACGATCTAATCAACTAATCAACCCAGCACAAACGCGCTTTGGCCTGCACCCGTGCCGTAACCAACAGCCCGAGCACAGGTCCGAGGGGGAGGTGTAGCCGGATCCGGCGTGCTGGATGATAGTATACTCTACCATATTATTCTCTACTATATTATTCTCTACTATTCTACTCTAATATATTATTCTAGTAGTCAGACAGCACTCAATGCAGTGATCGGTTTTGAGGCGCAGCTGCGACCAAGCGACACCGGCCAGGATGTCGCATCCGCTGCACACGAACCTTCAAACAACTTGTTGTTGTTAAGGAGTGTTAAGGCAAGCCCGACATGACGTCACCGGACGTGCAGACAGCGCGCTGCAGTGGGGAGGTGCCTGAGTGCCCTCTGTCACCGATGCTTTAGGCATTTAACCATTTGGTATTTAGTATCTAAGGTTGAATTGCGTTTCTTTACCCAGTTGGTTGTACTTAGACGTTACGATGTTGGCCCTACGCCGTTGCGTTACTTATATCCTTTTGTTTCTTTGTAACCATTTAACTGCAACGTTGTTTAGAAGATGGGGCTAGGATTTTCCAAAGCGAGTAGTGGGCGCTGACGTCACGTTGAACTATATAAGACTAAGTTGCCAAGGAGCGGGAGGACTACTGAGAGCTCAACGATAATGTGAGCATCACCGTTGATCAACACGTCCACGATAGCCACCGCCGTCTCCAGCTTAGCCTCTCCGAAATCTCCCATGCCATAGACATCTTGAAGATAGTATTCTTCAAAGGCGAGTTTGCGCCTCTTCAACTTCAAAGGCGAGTTTGCGCCTCTTCAACTTCAAGGCGAGTTTGCGCCTCTTCAACTTCAAGGCGAGTCATCGCCCTTCAAGATCGAAGTGTTCGAGATCAAAGGGTCGACGCGACTTCACGACTTCATTGCCATTTCTGAAATTCGGAATCACCAATCAAGAAGAAATCACCCAAGGCCTGCGCCGAGTAAAGGGGCGGGATAACAAGCGACAACCAACGCCACGGAGCGAGGTCGCGGAGGAGTTTCTTCATTCCAGAGAGCCACCTAGCGCCGCGAAACCAACCCGGTGAGCGTACGCGTGAGCACGGTGTGCATATATATATGTCTCGTGGGAATAGTCTGAAGGTTCATACTGATGTTTAGAGCATTGCGACTTGTAACGGTTAGGATAATGACTATTAACCATGGTAATCATGCATGTATAGACTAGTATATATTATGTATTGATATGTTCAATTGTATGTTACAATTAGGGTGCGCTATACCGTCATATGGGAGTGGGTAGGAACTGAAAGCCTTTTCATCGGGCTTCGCGTTATTTGAATAAATTGACAAGTGCCTTTGTCAAAGTGGTTTCAATTATTCCTCCGCACATAAGGACTGGTGTCTTGTATGGAAATTTGCGGTAAATATCAAATACTAGAGACTCCCTCAACTGAGTAGTCGGGGGGTGTCAACCGGGTAGACACCCGAGACCACTCTTGAGTCTGTCGAACTCAGCCGCACGTCGGTTCATCGATAGCATCTATGCGCACAACGGTTGGTGACTGTTGAGCTTGACTATTGATCCCGTCGGGCGGCACATGAAAATGAATATCATTGTATCTATCACTATCGGGGAGGAAACAGAGTCGTGTTAACAGGGTGATAGTGCTGATGCTCTAAGCGAGCTGGAAAATATAGTTTTACCTTGCCTGTTCCGTGTTAATCGTCATCAATTGTTTGACTCTGCCTGCCCCTGCCTGCGGACAAGCAATAGAGTGGTACATTTCTGCTTGGAAGAAGATACGGGTGCGCAATTTTGAATGTCAGCTGGTCGCTTGTTGAAACTCTTTGAACCTGAAATAGTGAAAGCTTTGGCCCAAATCTCCGTTCTTCTGAACTCGGTGCCAATGTTATTTTCAGTCCGTGTGGATCGGTGATGGGCCGCTTTTTGAGTTGTCAATACAACACCGTTGGAACAGAAAAACCTGATCTGAATTTTAAAGACTCGTATTGCTTCACTCAGCTCTAATCGGTCCTGGATGTTCAGCTACGCCAGTTTCTTAATAATTGGTGTCACGTGGTCGCTCTTTCTAAAGTTCCTATCGTAAGATACTTTTGCGGTGAAGTTTTTGCTACGTTGAATGTCTGAGAGTAATGTTTTCGTGCACTTTCCCCATATGGTAGGGCAGTAGTTTAAATGTGAAAAGATCAGAGCACTGATTACAAGAAGTTTGGACTTGAAGTCGAGTTGTTTCTTCGTTCGACTGAGAAACATGAGTGTACCATTCAGTTCGGAAAAGAGCTCATCAACATGATGTCCAAAGGTCATGTTGAGATCAAGCCACACTCCCAAATGTTTGACTTTACTGTCAAGAGGGATTTTTGCGCCCATACAATCAACTTCAAAATTCTCGGGAACTCTGTGTCTATTTGCTTTGAATCCCAGGATAATGCACTGTGTTTTACTTCTATCAACTGTAATCCCATTTGAGGAATACCAGTCCTTTATGTGGGTCAGCGCTATTTCTGCATCCGTCTTCAGCTTTTATAATTCGTTTGCTGGTCTAACGAGTAACAATTGAACATCGTCTGCGTATAATGTCATTCTGGCGTTGTCGAGAGGGTTTCCACAGTTTATGTCGTTAATAAACAGAAGGAAAAGAACCGGTCCGAGAACCGATCCTTGTGGAACGCCGAAAGAGGTGCTCTTTCCCTCTAACACGACAGACTGGGACCGATGCCTCAGATAGCTTTCAAACCAGGGTGTTTGGATGTTTATTTGTAGCAGTTTTTGCAGAAAAATGTCGTGATTTACTCTGTCAAATGCTTTTGAGAGGTCCAGCAGCACGAGTAATGATAGACTGTTTTCGTCTATAGCTTTGTAAACGAGTTCGGAGATTTTCAGTAGCGTGTCTTCAGCAGAGGTCTTCCGTCTGTATGCATACTGACAGTAATTGATCAGGTTTGCCTCGTCTAGGAAGTCAAGCAGTTGACGTACTATGATCTTTCCAAGATTTTTGAAGTTACTGTCAAGAGGCTTATGGGTCTGTGATTTGGAGGGTCGTTTACCTTCCCCTTTTCAAGGATAACTTTGATTAGTGCTTGTTTCCAATTTTGAGGGAAGGTATTTGTTGCAATGGATGTGTTGATGAGCAGCTGGAGATATGGCAGAATAATTTCTAACCTGTCTTTGAGGTACTGTAATGCTATCCCGTCGTTCCCACAGGGATTTGTATTTTTGAGCGCATGAATTGCCGTAACAATTTCCAGTCGGCTTACCGGGCTCGGTGTCCACATTTGGTTCTTCTTGGTGGATGAATCATTATGAGATGGAATTGTGAACCGAGTTGGCTTATGCGTCTCCGGGGTTACGTGAACCACCGAGGAAATTTTGTTGTGTTTGTTCTTTAGTTCTTCGTGTGTGTGCTTTCCAACGTTAGCGAAAAACTCATTGAATGATTCTGCTATTTCTATAGAAATTTCATAATTTGATGACTTTTTTAGTTTCTTGTGGGGCACTATGTTTTCAAGGATGTTCCACGTCTGCTTCGGGTTGTTTTTTGCTTTTTCTAATTCAGCAAGGTGCGCATCTCTCTTTGCTTTGCTTATTAGTTTTTTTACGCGTTTCCTCATCGATTGGCAAACCCCTTGCAAGACTTTTAAAACACGCGAATCTTTTTTATTATTATTATTATTAAATCATTTTAATTCCATCGTCTAGCAATGGGTTTTCAATACTTAGGTATAATACATCAAACTTAGTTTTTATATGCGCTATTTGAACTAGCGAAACGAGAGATAAAGTGA
>SDVV010004654.1:0-19967 GCA_016164225.1 Gammarus roeselii
TCCCTCCTTGGTCAACACACCTCATCCTGGTCAATGCAGCACCTACATTCTTCCGCCCGTCTCATCAACTCGGTTACTAAGCATCACATTGCCAATCCTTTCTCCCTCCTTGGTCAACACACCTCATCCTGGTCAATGCAGCACCTACATTCTTCCGCCCGTCTCATCAACTCGGTTACTAAGCATCACATTGCCAATCCCTTCTCCCTCCCTGGACAACACACCTCATCCTGGTCAATGCAGCACCTACATTCTTCCGCCCGTCTCATCAATTCGGTTACTAAGCATCACATTGCCAATCCCTTCTTCCAAGAACTAATTCAGCTCTCCATCAGCCTCTTTATTTTTCTCTACTGACCCTACGTATAGACGCTTATTGTTTTCACAACTATCACATCTATCCATCTCCCCGATCTCTTCAACACCCCTTCTGCCAGGTCTCACCAATACTCTTCGATTGTGCCACGCGTTCCTTCTTCCAAATCACCAAACTCACGCCTGCCAACACCTTTTACTCGTGAACTTATCCTGCCTGCAAAATTGTTTACCTAATCAATAACTTTTCCACGTGTTTCGAATCCCTGATGCTCACTGAGAATAATTTATGCAAGCCCAGTTTCCGCTTCGTTCTAATCCTCTCTTGACCATGAGCTCACACCCACCCTACCCATTCTCGCCCCGTACTCTTTATCACCTGCTCGTCGACCTTACTTCCATGGTTGCTGGACACGACTCTCAGGGGAGTTCAGTGAAGCTCGAGAGGACACAGCGGCGCTGGAGATGGATTACTTGGAGGTGGAGAGTCCGGATAACGAAGATTACGACTATGACTACGGTGGGAAGGGGTCTGCCCACGCCTGAGTGGACTTCTTCTGTCACTCGGCTAGTCCACCCAACACTATTCACTCTACTGCAACTGGCTGTTCATTCATATTGGCTCTCGAATGGGCACGAAAAGAATCGTTGTTCACGTGAACACCAGAGCAACATTCACTCGTCTGCGGCAGAAACTGTGAATAATTACTCATACCCTTTACCTACCTGTGTAACCAGTTTTGAAGAGTGTTAACGTTCGTGAGAACAGCGCGCAGTCTAAAAGTCACTAATTCAAGAACTCATTGCCTGATTTCCTCAGTGGTGGGCATTTCTCTAATTTCAATTTCCCAGCATAAAGAAAATTCTGGTCATGCTAAATTAGAGTTAAAAAAAGATTTCTACCATTCACGCCCAAATTATAAACAAAGGTTTGTCTTCCTGCCTAATTAATGGACTGAGACTTGAGACATATCAGCCATGCATCCCATAAGATGTGAGACATGTCAGCCATGCGTCCCATGAGATTTGAGACATGTCACCCATGCGTCCCATGAGATGTGAGACATGTCAGCCATGCGTCCCATGAGATGTGAGACATGTCAGCCATGCGGCGGCCTTAGTCACTCTCATCGGAAACTGACCGCCCTCACCGGCAGGAGTTTGATATTGAGTATATAATTGCGCGAGATCTTTAGTACTCGGATGCCGACAATAAACGTTGCTAACTGACGACTGGTAGAATAGCGTCTCAGCTTATGGAAGCCTTCCAGGCTGTTAGCGCAATCACTAATGGATCTGTTCTATGAATGCTGATCACTTTAATGCACAAATCAAAAACGAACTATTAAACGCGAACCAAATCCCCACACACCACACTTGCAGGAGCCACCCAACTCCACACCCCACAGGAGCCACCCTCAACTCCACATCACCCTGAAGCCACCTGCCCCATCTCGTCTCTGCCCTAGCTGCTGGTGTAACTACGGTCGGTCTCCGATATGTTCTTGCAGAGTATCTCGCTTTCCGTGAATCTAAGTGTATCCTTGATGTGTATCTCTTGCTCAGTCAGGAGCTACAGCAATTTCTTGAATCTGTTTCACTTGTAGTTTTATGACAACCGCAATCAACAGACTTCACTCAACACATGAACGCTCTTATCTTTACAAGTACAAAAAGCTATTACTCATTTTGCCCTCCTGAACGCGAACACACAGACAAATACATTATATTTGTAACGACGAGTTGTTCATATAGTTTCATTTTTATTGTAGAAGAAAAAACAATTTTGTTGAAATTACATTCCGTTTTGTTTAAAAAAAATTTTTTGTTATGTTCAAGTGGAATCCGACCATTGTTTATTATCATGAAATCTTACTCATTTAACACATTTTATTTCACCAAAGTTTAGAATTTCGGTTTTGTTAAAGTTCCGATAAATGAATTATTAAATACAGATTAAACATTCATGCTTAATGGTTATCCAGCTAATTATTAGAAGCAAACTCGTTCCAAGAAAATTTGTCCAAGTCGAAGTATTGCTTGCAGGATGAGAGAAGACTATGCACCATCTAAAATAATTGCTTAGTTACTGCATAAAGTTTGCGCATTTACTATTTCAGTCGGAGTTCTACGTCAGAAAACTTTCAAAGGTAAACGGCCGTTCCTTGTTGTTGTTGTTGTTGCTCAACCCCAACTCCCGTTCCTACATTGTTTTGGCGTTCTTAATCATTCTCATGTTAAACACGAGTTGATTCACCGCACCGCACCTTGCAAACGATTTTAATGATACGTGTTGTCGCTTTGGAACAGTTTTCTCTCAATTCCGCCGTACAAGATACACGTCTGTCATGATTACTTACTGTCGTTATCATCAGCAACAAACAAAATATGTTTGGCCCAAACCAAGAAGACCATTTGTTACAGTAACAACTGTTTGGCTACAGCCAAACCGTTCTCTGGGTGTAACTTTGTGTGAAGTGGCTCACCCTCGCATACTTCGTTGAAATCATGCATTCTTTTGTCATAGCCAAGACGAAAGTTTGATGACAATTTGCCTTCTGTTATTGTTATGTCTCCTCAAGACTTGTTTCCCGGCAACGGAAGTTCACATGTGGTGGCTTGGACCTGCTGAATGTTGACTGGTCACGGATGATAAGGAATGTTTAAATAGGATTGTGTACTATTGAGTATTATAATACATTGCTGATGTAAACTAACTTCTTATCTTTTAATTGGTTTTGCTTTTGGTCTTAGATAAAAGGTAATTGACATCTTTTGGCATTCGTGCCTACACCGGTTATAGCAAAGTGAATGGTTTCGAGAGACTTCTTGCAACAGTATTGGTATCTTGGTATTGCGCGAATCCGCTCAGCGGTGGCTATCTGTCTCTTCAGTTTATCTTCTTGGCCTTCCAGTATCTCCGTCAATCAGATTCACTTCTACCATTTCCATTCGTCTACCCAAACTCTTCGTCTGCTTCTGTCGGTGCTCATCATGACCATTGTTTTTTTTGCCCAGTGTTAGTTCTCCTTGCTCATCGAGCTCACACCTATCAACACTTTTCCGACTCGAACTTTTGATCGTTCCGGCAAGTTTGTTAACCTATCACCCATTTTCATACGTGATTCTAATCCGATAGCTTGCTGAGCTTATACCAGCAACTCACCTTTTTCTCCGTTCTTACCCCACGCCTCTGAGTAAGCTCACACCTCCCCCACCCGTTCTCGCCCCGTCCTCTTAACCTCACTCGCTCGCGAACAAAACTACAAAGGTTGCTGAACCAACTGTTGCCTCAGGGGAATTCAGTGAAGCTCGTGAGGACACTGCGGCGCTGGAGATGGACTACTTGGAGGTGGAGAGATCTTCGGAGAACGACGATGAAGATTAGGAAACTGACTTCGGGGAGAGAGGGTCGAGCCACACCCCAATGGTCTTCTCCTGTCACTTGGCTGAGACCAACCAACACACCCATCCCTCGGCTGCAACTGGTGGCATATCAAGGGTTGTCATCAAACACCACGAATTAAGTGTTAGCCTACCTTGAATGCCGAATATTTGTAATTTACAACATGTTAAGCCATGTTTAAAATTTTGAAAGCGCTCATGTATTAGGAAGACCTGGTTAGAACCTAGTCTGTACTTGGTGAGGGATTGATTACTGAGCAGAGTGAAGGATTTATAATGTTCTGAGTTGTAGGGCTAATGAAAAGAATTTCACGATTAGAATAAAACCCATGCTGCATTTCTTCCATCACTTCCTAACTGGCTACTCGCTGCCTTGTGTTTCAGCTGCATTGCTCCCACCACTTCCTAACTGGCTACTCGCTGCCTTGTGTTTCAGCTGCATTGCTCTCATCACTTCCTAACTGGCTACTCGCTGCCTTGTGTTTCAGCTGCATTGCTCCCATCACTTCCTAACTGGCTACTCGCTGCTTTGTGTTTCAGCTGCATTGCTCCCATCACTTCCTAACTGGCTACGCGCAGTCTTATGCTCCCATCACTTCCTAACCGTCAACTAGCAGTCCTGAGTTTCAGCAGCATTGCTCCCATCACTTCCTAACTGGCTACTCGCTGCTTTGTGTTTCAGCTGCATTGCTCCCATCACTTCCTAACTGGCTACGCGCAGTCTTATGCTCCCATCACTTCCTAACCGTCAACTAGCAGTCCTGAGTTTCAGCAGCATTGCTCCCATCACTTCCTAACTGGCTACTCGCTGCTTTGTGTTTCAGCTGCATTGCTCCCATCACTTCCTAACTGGCTACGCGCAGTCTTATGCTCCCATCACTTCCTAACCGTCAACTAGCAGTCCTGAGTTTCAGCAGCATTGCTCCCATCACTTCCTAACTGGCTACTCGCTGCTTTGTGTTTCAGCTGCATTGCTCCCATCACTTCCTAACTGGCTACGCGCAGTCTTATGCTCCCATCACTTCCTAACCGTCAACTAGCAGTCCTGAGTTTCAGCAGCATTGCTCCCATCACTTCCTAACTGGCTACTCGCTGCTTTGTGTTTCAGCTGCATTGCTCCCATCACTTCCTAACTGGCTACGCGCAGTCTTATGCTCCCATCACTTCCTAACCGTCAACTAGCAGTCCTGAGTTTCAGCAGCATTGCTCCCATCACTTCCTAACTGGCTACTCGCTGCTTTGTGTTTCAGCTGCATTGCTCCCATCACTTCCTAACTGGCTACTCGTAGTCTTGAGTTTCAGCAGCATTGCTCCATCACTTCCTAACTGACTACTCGCAGTCTTGTGCTCCCATCATTTCCTAACAGGCTACTCGCAGTTTTGTACTTCGGACCGAATTTTATTTGGGATGAGGAGAGCCACTCAGCCTCGACGTCATCATGAGTGGGAAATTATTTGATATTTGATACAAAAATTTGTATCGCTACTAAATTGCCTGTATTATTATGTATAATCGGTAGAATGATTTAATCGTTATAGCAAAAAATTGTCAATTATATTTTATTGCAACATCATTTTCGATGCTGATACCAATTGGTTTGCTAAGAGTCTATTTGATGAAGTGTTCTTCTCCCAAGACTTCGTCGTTTGAAACCTGTTCTCTTGCCCCACCAACACAACGCATTTCAGACTAAGATGAGTCTTCTAACATTTTAGTATCTACTCTAGACTTATTTCCCGGCTGTTGAATTGCAGATGTGGCCGCTTGGAACAACTAAACGTTGACTGGCCACAGATGTTAGATTTTTTTTAATAGTATTGTCTAGTATGCAGTAAAATTATGTAGAAATGCTGTTAGGAAACATTTGATTAGTATTTCTATTGTCCTATGGTGTTAATGTTGTACAGCATTTCTAGGTTTTCCGCGCCTCAGATTCAGCATTCTCACATGTTCAGTGAGCCTGTTCGTATGTTCAGGGAGCCTGTTCGTAAGTTCAGTGAGCGTGTTCGTATGTTCAGTGAGCCTGTTCTATATTCAGTGGGGCTGTTCGTATGTTCAGTGAGCCTGTTCGTATGTTCAGTGAACCTGTTCGTATGTTCAGTGAGCCTGTTCGTATGTTCAGTGAGCCTGTTTCTATGTTCAGTGAGCCTGTTCGTAACTTCAGTAAGCCTGTTCGTATGTTTAGTGAGCCTGTTCGTATGTTCAGTGAGCCTGTTCGTATGTTCAGTGAGCCTGTTCGTATGCTCAGTGAGGCTGTTCATATGTTCAATGAGCCTGTTCGTATGTTCAGTGAGCCTGTTCGTATGTTCAGTGAGCCTGTTCGTAACTTCAGTAAGCCTGTTCGTATGTTCAGTGAGCCTGTTCGTATGTTCAGTGAGCCTGTTCGTGTGTTCAGTGAGCCTGTTCGAACCTTCAGTGAGCCTGTTCGTATATTCAGTGAGCCTGTTCGTATGTTCAGTGAGCCTGTTCGTATGTTCAGTGAGCCTACTCGTGTGTTCAGTGAGCCTGTTCGTATGTTCAGTGAGCCTACTCGTATGTTCAGTGAGCCTGTTCGTATGTTCAGTGAGCTTGTTCGTATGTTCAGTGAGCCTGTTCGTATCACTATCGGAGACTTGGTATCGTACGAATCTGCATGAATACACTGGATTAGGAGTTACTGTTTGAAGAGTCATAAGATTCATAATATGGACACGCTTATGCTACAAAAATCATCCTAATCTCTTTAGATGACCGTGACTGCATTTAACAGACGACATCTCAATGAGTTACCTTAAAGAAAATAATAACGCTTGAACCCTTCAAGTAGGAGGTAGTCCAAGCGATGTAAACTATGAATTAAACAGGTAATTATATGGCAAATGAAAATAATATGACAGCAATGTCTCATAGACATAAAAGACTTATCCTCACAGGCACCAATTCGTAATCTGTTCGTACCAGTGTATTGCGCTCTCGTCCTGTCATTCCTACAAACACAATCCCGTGTTCACGGTCACCTCGTCCAACCTTTCTCCTATGCTACGAGTCATCTTTGTTACCCTGTCCATCAATACGTTGATCCCCTCCCGTGTACTCCTTTTACTTTCCCAGTAACCCTGCCCATCTATTCGCTGATCTCCTCCCATGTACTCCTTTTACTTCCCCCGTAACCCTGCCCATCAATTCGCTGATCTCCTCCCATGTATATACTCCTTTTACTTCTCCCGTAACCCTGCACATCAATTCGCTGATCTCCTCCCATGTACTCCTTTTACTTCCCCCGTAACCCTGCCCATCAATTCGCTGATCCACTCCTGCGTTTTCCCCCAACTTGCCCAGTGTTCTTGATCTCTGTTCGTTGAGCTCAAACACAAGATGTTTATACTACGAACCCGCTCCTGCAAGTTTGTTTACCAATCACCCACGTTCATCCTGTTTCCTAATCCTCTAGCTCGCTGAGCTCGCACCCGCAACCCATTTTCGCTTCTCCTAAACCATCCTTGATACTGAGCACACACCTACCACACCATTCATCAACCGTGCCTCAATGGTTGCTGGACACGAATGTTGCCTCAGGAGAGTTTAGTGAAGCTCGAGAGGATACTGCGGCGCTGGAGATGGATTACTTGGAGGTGGAGAGACCGGATAACGATTAGAAGAGTGGCTGTGGTGAGAAGAAGTCCACCCACGCCTGAGTGGCCCAGCTCCTGTCTCTGGCTGAGGCCACCCAGCACTCTTCCCTCATCTGAACTGGCTGCGGATCACAGATGACTATTGAAAGTGCACAACAAATCTGTTTTACATACGCTATTACAACTGTGGAGTCTGTTGCAGCAATTACTAACTACATTTTTCATTTATCTTCATGTTTAGTAATTTTTTAAGGACATACGCTCAATATTTTAATATATCATAAGAAATCAGCATCCCGTTTCAGTGCAATTGATTGAACAACATTCAACTTGTGATATCCCCAGAGTTAGGAATTTTTACCAGAAAATCATTTCCTGGCATAAGAGAATCATCTCATTTCAAAACAGAACTAAATAACTGGCCTTCATTCATAAATTTACTTAACATAACATCAGTGAGCCCTGTAAGCACTGCGCGCACTGACAAGAGTTTGCTGCTATAGCATCAGATCAGTGAGCACTGTGCGCACTGACAAGAGTTTGCTGTTATAGCATCAAATCAGTGAGCACTGTGCGCACTGACAAGAGTTTGCTGCTATAGCATCAGATCAGTGAGCACTGTGCGCACTGACAAGAGTTTGCTGCTATAGCATCAGATCAGTGAGCACTGTGCGCACTGACAAGAGTGTGCTGCTATAGCATCAGATCAGTAAGCACTGTGCGCACTGACAAGAGTGTGCTGCTATAGCATCAGATCAGTAAGCACTGTGCGCACTGACAATAGTGTGCGGCAAAATTCTAATCTATTTTATAACCTGCGTAACCGGATTCCGTTCTCAGCTAATCAAAAAATATAATTTCTTTGATTTCGTCGTTGCTAATGGCAATGATTCGGGCTATTGCGAACCTAACAAAGTTGAATCTTTCCTCTAAATTACGATCATTTTTACACAACATAAAACAAGAAGAGTCACGATGAGACTTCCTTACAATGATCAGTCGCTACACAGAGCCCATTCTCGTTTAAACGTAAGCACATTTCCTCTAAATCACACTGGCTTAAACCACCTAACCCTACAACACGCTTTATGGAGACACCCATCTTCACATCACGCTCCGCATCACCCAGAAGCCACTCCTCCCCTGCATCACCCAGAAGCCAACCCTCCCCTGCATCACCCAGAAGCCACCGTCCCCTGCATCACCCAGAAGCCACCCGCCCCATCTCGTCCCTGCTCTGCTGCTGGCGTAAATACGGACGGTTGCAGAGCATTTCTCTGCCAATTATTTCACGTGTATCCTTGATGTGTATTCCTTGATCTCGGGGGCAACACAAGATTCCAAATCATTTCCACTTGTAGTTTGAGTCCGTAATCGTCTGACTACACTCAATCCTTGAGCAGCTTGACCTAATCAAAGCGGATGAGTGATTGATTATTAAACTCAGAACACATAACCCTAATGAGCAGTCCCCCTCACCACGTATTGCCCGCAGAAACCCTGTTGTATTGTTTCACTTCTGTTCCGTAGTTAGTCTGAGGAGGAGGCTGTTGATTTTGTCTGCCTACGGGCGATTTGTTTTGGTCGTTGAATCGCATATTTTGGCTGCTGGGAACAATTGAGTGTTTAGAGGGCATTGAAGTTAGCGGAAAGTTAGAATATATTGTGTCTACTAGTGAATGGTATTAGGCCATCATGTTTCAATGATAATACAATAGGTGCCTCCCACGTCATCCTCATAGTAGGAGAACACTTGAGCACGGTAAACTATGCATTTTATAGGCTGTTGCAATGCAAAGGATTTTGCAGAATGTTCGTGATGGAGTTCCACAGGGGATGTAATGTGGAATACAGCGTCTTTGAAGTCAGTTGAATTAGAGTTATATTGTCCTGTTATCCATTGAAACTTACGTGCATTTTAAATGTGTATAACTTAGAAATTATCCGCTGGTATACTTAAGTATTGAGCAAAACTATTATAGATTAGATTAGAATTGTTTAACAAGACCCAGCATACCTCCCGCATAACGAATTTATTAACCAACTCTTCTTTATTTACGCACAAGCGCAGACAGGTGTCTTTCTAACGTTGTGAATATTAGAGGACACTTAAGAGTGACGGTGGCATTAGCTATACGGTATTAAGGGCTCATTATCTGCACAGACACTGTTGCTTTATGACGAATGGATTAAAGTGATGATATAATCATTTACCATCAAGGACGGGCAATTGTATCAAAACAACTTATTTAATTGTAATGCAGTTATCTGTCTTTTAATTAATGCGACTTATTCAGTCATCCTCATTACCAAAGGGGATCAAAAAAATGAACATTATACCAAATATTAAAATGTTTTCATTTCCTTCATAAGCGACACAACCGATTATTGTAATTCAAATACATAGCAATAAATTACAATGGAAGCTATCGTGTGTCAATCAATCGGAACGTCATTCCTAAAGACCTTGTTCTGTCATGTACATTACTCGTCTACGTAAGGCTCGGCTGTTCAGTTCAGGGAGCAGAGGTTACTGCCCATCATTGAACGTTTTGATGCTCTCTTCCTGTGAGTGACGACCCTCTGTGATAGCCCTGTGGACTAGATGGACTGTGAGCGACGACCCTCTGTGATAGCCCTGTGGACTAGGTGGACTGTGAGCGACCACCCTCTGTCATAGCCCTGTGGACTAGATGGACTGTGAGCGACGACCCCATGTGATAGCCATGTGGACTAGATGGACTGTGAGCAACGACCCTCTGTGATAGCTGTGTGGACTAGATGGACTGTGAGCGACGACCCTCTGAGTTAGCTCTGTGGACTAGATGGACTGTGAGCGACGACCCTCTGTGATAACCCTGTGGACTAGATGGGCTAAGAGCGACGACCCTCTGTGATAGCCCTGTGGACAAGATGGACTAATTAATGATGCTGGGCCTTCCAATCAACGTAGAAAGATAGGAGAAGGTTGATTGTGCTACATATTTTAATTTATTTATATTCAAGCATGTATCTTGATATTCCACGTTGAAAATATTTCCTTGCGAGCATTTTCACGGGAGTTATTCAATTGCGCTCCCCTAAGGTGATTCAACATTGTGCCCCTAAGGTGATTCAACATTGTGCCCCTAAGGTGATTTAACATTGTGCCCCTAAGGTGATTCAACATTGCGCCCCTAAGATGATTCAACATTGTGCTCCTAAGGTGATTTAACATTGCGTCCCTAAGATGATTCAACATTGCGCCCCTAAGGGGATTCAACATTGTGCCCCTAAGGTGATTCAACATTGCGCCCCTAAGATGATTAAACATTGTGCCCCTAAGGTGATTCAACATTGCGCCCCTAAGGTGAGTCGACGTTGCGCCCCTAAGGTGATTCAACATTGCGCCCCTAAGGTGATTCAATATTGTGCCCCTAAGGTGATCCAATATTGCGCCCCTAAGGTGAGTCGACATTGCGCCCCTAAGGTGATTCAACATTTTGCCCCTAAGGCGATTCAACATTCAGTATTCCTGGTCACTCCGTTCGCATCTAGAGTGAAAAGGCTCGTTCGGTTTCTGTTTTCCTTAACCTTCATTATCTTCCATACTTCGATCATGGAAACTTTGACTCGACACTTCTCTAACGAATAAATGTTGAGTTTACGTAGCTTGTCTTCGTACGATTTATTGTGCAGCGAAGGGATAAGTTTGGTAGCTCTTCGTTGAACCTTCTCTAATTTAACAATGTATTTTCTAAGATATGGGGACCGGAATTGAAGGCAAGACTCAAGGGGCGGTCAAACAATTGCATTATATAACATATGAATACTGTGTTTGCTCTTGTACGAGAGAGTGCTGAATATCATGTCTAACATTTTATTGCCTTTTTGGTTGAATACTTGTGCCCAGGTTAAGACGACCTCTGTGCTAACTTTCCATTTGTTGACATTGAATTACATTTGGCCCTTCTCAGCCTTGTAGCCGGGGTGTTAGAATCTCGCTACCGAATCCACCGCGTGTCGTAGAAGGCGACTAAAAGGGCGCCCCGTAGACGGGAGTAGAATCGTGCTACCGTAACCCCTGCGTGTCGTAAAAGGCGACTAAAAGGGGCGGAGTGAGGGGGCAAGGAATCCCGTTCTCTGTAAAACCCTTCCTCAAAGACGGCAAGACGAGCGGAGGAAGGAGAGGCTCACGCCTCTCTGAACCCTATTGTTAGGGTCGCTGAATGTGCGTGGCTGTAGGATGGATGAGGTAAAGAAGTGGGAGATAGGTGAGATGTTTGTGAGGAGGAAGTTTGATGTGTTGGCGCCGAGTGAGACAAAATTGAAAGGTAAGGAGAATGTGAGTTTGGTGTGGTAAGTGGAAGAAAGTCCGGTGTGAAGGAAGGTTGGGCACGAGAAGGTGTGGTTTTGATATTGAGTGATCGGATGCCTAGAAGCGTTACCGAGTGGAAGGAGGTGTCCTCAAGATTGATGTGGGTAAAAGTTAAGTTAGGCGTAGAAAGATGGGTATTTGTGAGTGCTTACGGACCTGGCAGCGTGAGGAGTGAAGAGGAGAGGGAGAAATTCTGGACTGACCTGAGTGAGAGTATTGAGAGTTTTGGAGGTCATTTCAATGTAGTTGTACTGGGTGACCTTAATGCGAGAGTTGGAGATGTAGTGGTGGATAATGTGATAGGGAGGTATGGCGTTCCCGGTAAAAAATGACTGTGGAAAAAATCTGATAGGTCTGTGTATGGAGCAGGAGTTAGTGGTCGGGAACAGTTTGTTCAAGAAGCGAGATATCCACAAGTACACATGGGTAAGGATGGCCCTTGATGCAGTGGTGGAGAGAGCACAGACGGATTTTGTTCTGATATCGAGGAGAGTGGTGGGGAGGCTGTTGGATGTGCGGGTGTTGAGAAGGAATGGTGGAGGAGTGTCTGACCATCTGCTGGTGGAAGGTAGATTAGGAGTGGAGCAGAAGTGGAAGGGCAACAAACGAGTAAGAAGAGGAAGAGAGGTAGTGAAAGTGAGTGGACTGAATGTGAGAAGTAGAGCCGAGGAGTTCCAGCAGGCATTGAGGGAAGAATATAGCAACGTGAGAGGACAGGACCTGAGAGATGTTGAGGAAGAATGGGAGGCGTTAAATGCGTTGCTGAGATGTGCAAAGAAGGTGTGTGGCGCGCGCCGTGCGGGCGGGTGAAGAAGGAAAGGTTGTGAGTGGTGGAACGAGGAGGTCAAACTGGTGGTGGCACGGAAAAGAGGAGTGTTTGAGGAGTGGTTGCAGGTGAAGTCGGTGGTGGCTTATGAAAGCTGCAAAGAGAGGAGAAGCGAGGTGAAGCGGGTGGTGAGGAGAGCCAAAAGAGACGCTGATGCCCGGCCGGGCAGACGGTTGTGCCAAAATTTTGAGATGAACAAAAAATGTTATAGAAAGAGGTGAAGAGGGTGAGAAAGGAGAGACCGGAAAGGAGGAAGTGGTGAAAGATGAAAATTACCAGTTGTTGTTGGAAAGTGGTAATGTACGGAAAAGGTGGGCCGAGTATTTGATGAGTTGTTGAATGTCGAGGTTGACAGAGAGGCTGACATTGTTGCAGTGGATGGTGGTGCTCGGATCCAGCACGTTATGATAAACCGCCTGTCGCCAAACTGAGCTAGCGCCATGTTGTTACAGTTTCCCCTCCTCGTGGCGCAGTAGCCGGGACATATTGTAAAGTGCTCAGCATCAACAATGCCCGCCATTTCTGAACTATTTCGTGAGTACTTCTCTAAGCAAGACAAAACGAAACAGTGAACAGAAATAGTGTGTAGTCTGCGTTAGTATTGGAATAATGTTATTTATTCCAATACTAACGCAGACTACACACTATTTCTGTTCACTGTTTCGTTTTGTCTTGCGTAGAGAAGTACTCACGAAATTGTCAGAGGCAAAACATAAGCTTCGAAAGTAAATGTGTTCCTGAACCTTTTTTTTTTGAGGCCTTGCTTCACCAGTCATTCAGCTTAACATCCTCCTGTGAGAGGATTGTCCAATGATCATTTGCAGAGGGACAGCTTTTTGAGCAATACGTAACAAATAGAAAGGCAAAAGCACCACAGTCACTTACCATCTGAGCACGAATGATATGCTAAGTACTAATAATATACTATATTGAATCTGTTCCATGTATCCATTATCTACAGTAAATATTATTCATGCTAAGTTTGGGGTGGATGGATAATTATTCATTTTATAGATCATTAACACTTTATTTTAGTAATTTATTATCCCTTATTTCGTCAGCTCTATTATTTATCTGTGCCCATTTTTCATGGTGATCAATTTTGGATTAGTTATATAATTACGTATCGTTAGACGCCCGCAGGGGCCCTAGGTGGACAATGCGGTGTGTTAGTTAGTCTAGTCCAACCTACGGTGGAAGAATTTGCGCTCTCCCGGGTGCCTAATAAACGTCCGAGCACAGCTAGGCGTTTTTATGGCTAAATGGTGAAATAATGTTGATGTTGATCTTAGAGAGTGAAAGTCTTGCATGGCACTGTGCGTGGAGGGGACGAGGCGAGTCGAGGCAGTTTGAGGCGATTGGAGACGAGTCAACTGGCGAGGTGACGTGTCGAGACGAACCGTGACTGGTTGAGACTAGGTGACCCGGGCATGGAGGGTACTCGTGGGACCCGCTGGGCTCGAGGGACCCGGCGGTTTTGGGAACCCGGGGGATTTTTAAGACCAGGAGGATTTGGGGGGACCAACTTGGGCCCTTTGGGACACCCATGAGATCCTTTGGGACCCGCTTGAGGCCCCTCTGAATCCTGGGACCCCTGCTTTCCCCTCCCCACGCTGTAAAGCCCATACACAGAAAAAATTATATATGTGAAATGCTTGAGTAGAACAATTAACCATAATGTCCGCGGATTACTGGCACAGAATGCGAGGTTAACGTCGAAACCGGTCAAGGTGCGTCGAGATCAATCGAAACATGTTTAGGCGAGTCGAGTTGGTCGCGACGAGCCGAAACTGGCCGAAATGATTCGAGACAAGCCGAGATGAGCTGAGACGAGGGGTCTCGGGGGACCCGAAGAGCTCGGGAAGACCCGGGGGACTTGGGTTACCCTCCGGGATTCAGCGGGCTCTTTTGGGACCCATGAGACCTATGCCCCCCCCCCCCCCCCCCCCCCCCCCCCCCCCCCCGTAACCCATCCCTTAAACAATAAGTGCGAAATCGATAATCTGAGCAGTTTTCCTGTTCATGACAAACCTGCCCTTACTTTCTTCTTCACGATCCACAATTTTGTCATGTATTATAAGGCTAGTGTATTTGTGCGGGAGTTCGTGTTTGTGATTTTGTGAATGGGTGTTTTTTTCTTCAGTCTGTGCTCGCTCGCGCTTGCGCGGACCATATGTAGTTTCTGGGGTTGACCTGGACTGCGTAGCTATCAAACTTTGTGACGCTTTGCGGTTGTAGTTGATCTAATCCGTGAAGCTATAAACCTTGTACCAATTTCGACGATACTATCTGTGCGCACTGTCGCGCGTGCATATTACTCCTGCAGTTCTGGAGGTTAGAGGTGGGGATTCATTTTGACTGAGTCTTTATCTTACCTGAATAACTAAATTGCACCTCTTCTTAACTAGAACGCGTAGCTGTAAACATTGGGTTGCGTTGCTGTCGGAGCTGACTTTGTCCGTGTAGCCGTAAGCCTTGTACCAGTCTCAACGATGATACTTGTGCTCACTAGCGTGCGTACATATTACTCTTCAGGTTCTAAATTATTGGAAGCGGAGATCCGTTTTGTCTAAGCGTTTTTCTTGTGCGCACCAGCGTGTGTCTGACATTGCTAAAATTTTCACATTATTCTAACTATCAGCGTTGTTCTTTTATTGCACACTGAGGCGTGCGAGCCTACTGGAATCCATGATCATCGAGCCCTGCGGGGGAGCCTAATATGACTTGCGTTGAGGCTCTGGTGGAAATGTGAATCAAATCAAATCAAATCCGCCATGAATCTTTTTCATGGAGCGAGGTGTGTGAGTAACACTCGCCATTGATATTTTTCATGGAGCGATTTGTGTGAGTAACACTCGTCCTGGATCTTTTTTCACGGAGCGAGGTGTGTGAGTAACACTTGCTATTGATATTTTTCATGGAGCAAGGTGTGTGAGTAACACTCGCTATGGATCTTTTTCACGGAGCGAAGTGTGTGAGTAACACTCGCCATGGATGTGCAGTTGTCTTTTCTCTAAGACCTCTAGTCTAATACCTGCAGGATAAATACAAGCTAAGTCTCAGTAGGATAGGATAGGTTGGCATCTAGTGGAAACCTCCCGTCACACCGCGCAAGATAAGTATCAATAGAGACCGTCACGCTAACGCAGAGCTTAGGGCAAATCTTTAGAATGTTCTCTCCTACGTCACTTAAACATATGTACTGTCAACAAATAAGATATATATGATAAAGAACTAAATTCCTATTGTATCGCTAGTTCACACAGTTTCGCCCTGTCGAGAAACTTCGTGTTTTGTTGATTAAAAGTGCTCTGAAAATTGTCCAACTCTGAGAAGGTAACCCAGAAACTATATTGAAACTTTTTACAACCAGCCTCCCTTAACCGCCCACTAGGATGTTATAGTGACGCTACGGCAGGAAAGCGAGAGCTATGATGACGCTATGATGACATTATTATGGTGCTACGATGACACTGTGATGGCGCTATGGTGACGCTATGATGGCGCTATGGTGACGTTATGATGGCGCTATGGTGACCCTATGATTACGCTATGGTGGCGCTATGGTGACGCTATGACGGCGTAATGGTGACACCTCAGGCGACTCTAACGGTGAGCACCTTCCAAAATCAGAGGCATGTGGAGAACAAGGGATCTTTTCCTTCTGGGCTCAATTTCAAGTCCCTTTGGGTGAATATGAACTTCTTTTGCCCGTTAATTTCATGAAAAACATAAACATTGTGTAACCTAGGGCTGAGAGTAAACTTGTCTAACTAAAACCTCTTACAATACCAGTTTCCTGTACTGCCGGGCGGCACATGTCATAAAATTATAAATTCCTTGAATAATATCATACATGATGTCATTCAATATTGAATGAAGGTGCTGATGACAGTGTATTTCTACCACTCTGCTGGGGGCATTGCCTGTCTACTTCTACCGCATGCCGTCTACCTTTCTGTCACCTCCATCCGCACCGGGTCGGTTGTGGTCCTTCACTGTTCTCTCACATGCCTCTGTTCTGGGGCACACTCCGACATCGTCCTGCGGTCACAACGTCTCTACCCAGCTAACATAGGGTGTAGGTTACCTTTGGTCAATCTTCGGGCTAGGGTCGGCCTACGGTATTTCAGCCTAACGGCCGCCTCAATATGCCGTCGGTGCTCACAGCGCAACAGCTGATCTCGAGACTGGACTCATCGAGAGGTTTGCCTTATGAGTTTCCTTTGCATTAACGCAACATCCTGCTAGGGTAGTGGCGCCCTGCTAGGATAGCGGCACCCTGCCAGGGTAACGGCGCAAGCTAGAGAGGAATAATCAGACCTCCTGCGGTATTCATTGAATTCACTTAACCTATTATAAAAAAAGTCATAAGTCTGATCAAGTGAGAAGTATAAATTGATCCATATTTGTTGTCTTGCAAGCAGGTTATCTGCTTCGGACGAGAAATGATTGTAGAACTCGTCGTATGCTAACATCAGAACAGCTGCTATTTAAACTGAGGAAAATACTTTGATGAAATGTGATATTTTGAAAAAGGCAATTAACGGACACAATTGTTCAGGAAATATTCCACATTGCAGCTAAACCTAATATTAAGAATGAATTACCGGAAGTGCGGGAGATTGACTGCAATTAAGAATAGAATTTAACGATAAAATACATGTTGTTTGTTTGAGAACATCAGGAGATACGATATAAAAAAAGAGCATCTAAGATTAATAATAAGCGCTAAGCAGCCATGTATGATATGAGGCCCTCAGATGTACGGGTTCAGACTAAATTGATGGGTTCCTATGATGCATTTTCAAACAAGAGAGATAAAATATCACAGTGGGTTCAAGAGTTCTCTTTAAATGCCTGCATGTGCATTGCCACCAATTGTTTGTTGATTTTGGACACCGACACATCCAATGCACCACATTCTATCTCCCATATTGGTACTCTAGGGCCCTATTATCGCCCATCTTTGCACTCTAGGCACCCTATTGATATTACATGCTATCAAACAGCGTAGCACTCCCCAACGTCACAGCGCAGCACTCCCCAACGTCACAGCGCAGCACTCCCCAACGTCACAGCGTAGCACTCCCCAACGTCACAGCGCAGCACTCCTCAACGTCACAACGTAGCACTCCCCAACGTCACAGCTTTGACTCAGTACGCGCGTTTATATCCTCTTACTGATCATCGCTTCATAATATGTTTAGGCACGATCTATTCCCAGCATTCCATTCTCCCGAATCGTTTGCTCGCCACACCCTTGTTCCTGAAGCTGTTTGTGTCCCACACTGTAGCAGTGTATTGATAATGAGCTATTATCTGTACACAGGTGCATCGGCTCAGATCCCTTTTTGTAGTTGTTCACTTAAAGAGTTTTAAGCTTTCATATTATGCCTGATATTGCGACTAATATCTTTTATTTCGGATATAAGGATAGTTTTCTTGACTTGTCTCTGTGTGTTCTCTCATGACATGAGTTTGTCTCGAGTCCTTCATATGTAATGATTATTTTATAATATGTGTCAATACAACCGTGTGTATTTATTTGAAGCAGAATATTTTATATTTCAATTATACCTAATGAATATTCTCTTCCGCTTCATACTAGTCCATGTAGCCCCCACCCTAAGACATACTATGCACACTGTCTGTAGCATGCAATACCTAACTTCAACTAATTTACGACACTCTGCCTATGTGCACGTATTGATATTTTATCGAGGGTGACGTTATTATTCATAGTACTCATGTCATTATAAATGTACCCAATACCCCTTTGTTTTATGTTGTATTTGACAGCCACGGGCCAAGCCCATAAGCCATCAGTGCCTACCTTAGCAATAGCTTGCCGCCTGCATCATAGAGTTGTTCCCGTCACCACCTTTTCTCAGGAAAGTGTTGCAGAGGCTTATTCCCATCCTCATCATAAAAATTGCTCACAACCGCATTTCTGTCTCATAAAGAAGTAACATTCACGGGCTACCCCTCTCCAATTTAGTGATAATACTGTACGAATTATGTCTCCAGGTTACTGGTGGGTTCAATCACATGGTAATTTTTCGCCGTATATACTCAATCACGGACACTACTTGTTGGACATTTTGCATTTTTTCCCACAAACACCACCTTTCTAGAGTTGTTTTCTTTCTGCTGATTCACTTCGCTAACTCCTTTTCCCTAAATACTTTCTTGTGCACGTCTTAAAATAACTTTATCCCTATCACAAAGCTACAAATCCTGACGATTTCTTGCTCTGCTGCCTACTTTCTCACCCTGCTTGAGACCAGGTTTCCCTTCATTTCTTTCTTTCACATTTCTAGGACGCTCATTCTTTTCAATTTGGCAATGCCCCAGCGCTATAGATTTCTTTATCTAGTCAGCATTTTATAGACTCGCTTGCAAGTCATAATTCATTTTGTTCATAATAATATGATTGAATAATATGAGTGTTTCCCCTACCTTGTTCCCTCCGCTTACGAGTAGTACTGTTCCAGGAGAGTTTGCTGAGGCTCGAGAAGATCTGGCGGCGCTGGAGATGGACTACAACGAAGTGGAGGAGAGCGCCAGCAATGACGAAGAACCAGAGGGTGGTTACGACGACTACTAAAGAGGCTGAAGAAAAATATCAGCACGTGGAGGAAGGGATGTGGAATCAGGGAGGATTGTGGTTCATAGAAGCGGTGCGGTCAAGGCATTTGAAATAATTCCAACGGATGCACAGGGAACGATAATGCTACAAAGTAAAAAAATCCTGATCAGTAAATCTTATTCTGCGCTAATTATTCACACGAACTGTTTTTATTCATTTTAGATAGGCAATATTGTTAATGAAACTCTTTGAGACTGATGTACATCAATTTGCTTTAAGTGAACAGATTTGATGCAATATTGATGCAGTGTTAGCCTCTCTGATGCCAGAGAAATCTGCTCACATTTTTCTTTAGGAACCCTTTGTTCCGACCCGGTGTGAGGAGAGAATGGGAGAAGGGTGGAGTTTAACGACCTATGTTCTGATCCTGCTTCTATGGACCTTGAAGACACGGTGTGAGGAGAGAATGGGGGAAGGGGGTGGAGGATAACGACCTATGTTCTGATCCTGCTTCTATTGACCGCGAAGACACGGTGTGAGGAGAGAATGGGGGGAGGGGGGTAGTGGCTTCCCATTAAATATCAAGGCCCTTTGTTTACAAGGACTGAATCTCCACAATGTGTCTGCTAATTTGTGTAAGGCCATCTGGTGGCGCTGATCATCATAATCCTTTGAATTGCAGTGTGTTGAATATGATACAGGGCGAGAGATCTGCGCCTGGGTTATAGGCCCTTTTTAGTCATGGGCCCCTCATTGTGGGATACAATAGGTAGCAGGCGTAATTATTTATGGTTAGCAGTGGTTTAGTTTGATAACTATGATATGTTGCTAATGAGGTTTTGTGGTTCGCTTCATGGGTT
>SDVV010004655.1:0-19967 GCA_016164225.1 Gammarus roeselii
ATATACAGGAACATTTACATCATCATATTAGGAACATTTTCATCAACAAATAATAATGGATTAAATGCAAGCGTAGTTATTCCTAGTGTATTTCACAATTGCTATATATCTAGAGTATCACTGTTGGAAGTTACAGTATATCTACCGTATGACACTGTTATCGCAGGCAAATTACAGTAGCAGGCAATTGGATCGGTTCCACTGCTTTGCTAGCATAGCGGTAGACTTATATCCATCACTTTCAGGCTCAGATGCTATCTCGAGACCCCCCTCGCCTCGAGACCCCGTCTAATAGAGATTTCATCTTTGCACGTCAATTTAGGAATCATTAATCACCTACCGTATATGTTCCGTTCGAGGTTTCTACTTGGAGCTGATGATAGATCCATTAAGCCTAATGTTGCTCACCTAGGTCATCAACTGTGCATGTGCAAGCGTATGTACGCGTTACCATAGTTAAAAAACGTATAACACAATTTCAAATTCAAATTTTCAATAAAATTTCAACTTTTCAGGGATAACAGAGCCAAGTCAGTCTATTGAAGTGATAACTTGGCTACTTAAGTAAGATCCGGGCCTCAAATATGAGATTTTATTACAATTTTGAACTTTGTTTTACACTTTTTTAACTCATGTAACACGTACATACGCTTTAACATACACATGCACAGTTGATGACCTAGGTGAGCAGCGTTAGGCCTGATGTTTTGCAAAAAAAAATGAAATCGCATTATTATAGCTAGCTGCATACCGAGATTGGAGTCAGTGTTACGTTGAAATCAAGTGGAGACGTACGTGTCGTCTTAGAATGAACAAAATGAATGTTCACGTCACAAAAATTTGTTTACGTGTGTTGGATGAAAAAATCTCCGAACATTATATGTCTTTGGTTTGAACAAATATTTAGTACTGTTGAAAATAACACTTTTCTACAAATGCGTAGAACAAGAATCTTAAGAAGTGGGGCATATTATTTATACATGGATGAAGAAAGAATTAAGCAGGATTTGGGTGACTGATGTGGATACATTTCAGTCGTATGTAACCTTCAAAAGTGAAATAAAGCTGGGGTAGTGGCAAATAAATTTTACCTAAGAACAAAATAAAATCTGGATCGTATGCAACAATTTCTTTCGGATGAAGATCGGCAGTGCTTTGAATTGGAGAAGATTCGCATAATTAAAGATCACAAAGGAGAAGCAATACATTCGTGGACTCACGGGAATGGAACAGCCTTCGGTATTCGTATCAAAGATATGATGGAGTATATGAAGGATTTGGAGAGGAAACTGAAACATAGTGATGTTGGGTATGGTTGGATGTAGGAACCATGCTGCTTCAAATCAAAACAACGAGGTAGATAGCATTGATGATGCTAACAAGATCTGTAAATAAATACTAATAAAACATTATTAAGCCATGTGAATTCTTAATCAAATGTTCATATTATCCTAAAACTCAAAGGTTAAGCAATGAATTGCAATAAAAATACATCAACTCAATCAGTCGGAGGTAACATCGAACTGTCGGAATCGATAGGAGAATACATTCCAATGAATGAAATGACGCTCAAAATGGCGATCATCACAAAATGAACATTGCCATAAGCCTATCTGGGGTAAATGTTCTAGAACATACAGATTGATAGGATATAAAATCAGAGTACGATCAAATCTTGCCCAGTCGTCATTGTGATCCTGTTCTGGAAGAATGGTGTATAGCTTGAGTTACCGTTTGTTTGAAAGAAATTGGGTGATGGGGCTCTTATCTTTGCAAAAAATAAATAAAATTGAATGTAGATAAATCCGCAAGTAATTTGTGACGACATCTGAAACGGAGTCATCGTCAAGAATATGAAAATCATAGGAAAGAAAAAGGCAAATTAGAGGTGCCAGTCGTCAAATTATGTAATGCCAGGAGATATTGGAGTAAATGTGGCAGGCCTGGTGTGAGACGAAGTGTTCGTTTGTGTGAAACTGGATACAAATATGAATTACTTGTAATATTCAAACCATCTAAGTTTGAAAATGGGGCCTCTCTGCTAACTAATATGGATCGAGAGATCACGAAGTAAAAAGAACTAGATGTAAGTAATATAAAGAACCGTGTGGAGGGCTTTATATGTATATAATCATAAGAAAATGCCTATAACAATCAAACAAACAATGTAACTTACATAAGAAAATCGTGAATTTTGCTAGATCAAAACTGTAGGTGTATGTTCAAACTGTAAATGATAGATTAAATATACAGTCCAAGTGGAGAGATTCATATATGTATACAATACAAGCCAATGACAATGTCATACGTGCGCACGAAAGTTGAATAAAAAATCTATTGTTATTGGTGAGGTTAGGAGAGAATGACTAGATCGTTTAATCTAACATGACGTAAAACTGAACCACATTGAATGTCTTGAAACAAAAGAAAAGGGTTTATTTTTATTAGAAAACACAGATCAGCAGTAAAATGCTACAGATGTTGACCAAGTCTGTATATGCATACAAAACAAATGTGTGTAGGTGTCAATATAGTGCCGGTACAGACTCTAAAAATGAGTACATGGTGTCGGCAACGGTGACAGTACCAGCCCTGTTAATAGCTACATGGTGCTGGCATCGAACCTGAATATGGTTACATGGTACCTGTCTCGGCTCTGTAGAAGGCTACATGGTGCCGGCAACAGTGCAGAAATCGTCCTTGTATATGCCTATTAAAGTAATATAAATCGGAGTAGAATTTGTTCTCATTCAGTATACGGTCTGCTTTCTTTGTGTAAGGATGTGGCCAAGTTTGATATGGAAATATTTTAACGTAAAAGTTAACACGGGGGTATGTGTTATTTGCACTGCAGAGATATAATTAGGCAAATCATGTTCCACGTTCGGGTTTTGGCATCATCTCAAACGCCGTCATTATCTTGCGTATGATAATTTTAAAAATGAACGAGAAAATACAAACTCGAAGGATGCAAAAGGCGTATTGATATAGCATAATAAACCGGAACTGGGTTTCCAAAATAACGAGATGGAAAGTGATCAACAGAGTGCGAGCGGAAAAGAAAGTGCATTGCCACTAACACTCAAACGTAGTATGTTTAAAGATTGGGTGAAATAAACTAAATCGAGTTGGGGAGAGAAGACCCAAGCCTTAGACAATATGGAAAATAATGAAAATATGGGTACAACATCAGATACATTGAGTGAAATGGAACCAAGTAGCAGTGATATTGAAAGGTGTGATAGTGATATCAAGAAGACCTCATGTGAAGAAAAACCTTATAAAGTTAATAAGAACCGAATTATCAAATGGGACAATTTATCAGTATCATGTATAAGAAAAGTAAAATTGTACAATAAAATCAAATGTATATCTGACAGTTTCAAAATTGTTGTAAATGAAATATGAAGAGAGAACATCATGTCAAACGATTGAGTGGTAAGAGAATTAGGTATATTTCGGATATCTGCGGAAATATACTGAATGGGAATGTCGGCGCCAGCAAGAAAAATCCTGAAAAGATTCGATGTCATAAACATGTAACCATGATCAAAAAATTAGCGTCGATAAAAAACTCACTCACCGAAGTCTAAAACTAACTTTTGGTTACAAGGGAAGGTATTGAAGTGATGAATACAATATTCCCAAAGGGATCTATCTAAAACGTGTACTGGGGGCAGCAGTCAAGAACCTAATAGACCGGATAAAAAAACACTTGGATGATAAATCCTACACCAATATGATGAGCCGACACTTTTAACCGAAAAATAATGCTTATTACCGATAAAGAGGTGACCGAGTGCCTCTGATATCGCCGATAAAGATAAGACCAAAAGGGTATCGAAGTCATTACTTACGTTTCTTACAATTGCTCCCATCGATTTCTTTTCCGAGTCAATAGTCATGTTCTCGTATAAATGATAAACCCATGTAATTTTCTAATAAATATGTGTTATAAATCTATTATCAATAAAATATAACTTATAAATGTTCGTTTGTAATATTTTAAATTCAACTTAAATGGCTATCAATGAAATTGCATTTCGGTAACATGCTTGCAATAAATTGCAATACAACGCCCACTGCCTTGCATTGACAATTCGATAAATACCCTGAAATTGAAATTACACTTGGTTACCGAAGGTTTCGTAGATATATAGCTACATATATATCGCATCAGTTCAAAACAGAAAGTGGACTAAATCTTGAATAGAATATATACGGCGATTGATTATTGGTACCGTAAACGGACGTGTAGAGATGAAATCTCGCGATTAGAGGGCGGTGTCAAGTGGAGAGGGTCTCGAGATAACGTCTGAGTCAATGACAGTGATCGATGAAGTTCTACTACCGCTGAGTTAGCGATGCAGTGGCACCGTGATACTGCCATTTGACTGCTGCCTACACCACCTGCGATGACAGTGTCCTACTGCAGAAAAAATGTCCGAATGGTTCAACCACTCCACGTTGGGTTCTACGTGTTTGAGAAAGCTAAAGCACAAGTCTACAGCTTTTCTTATGACACTCTGAAACCCAAATACGGTGACAACGTCTCGCTCATCTACTCGGACACAAACTCGATGCTGCTCCAGTTCAAAAATGTGACCGACATTGAGACGAAAATGAGTAAATGCTTCTCTGGCTGAATACATGGACTACTCTAAAACCCCCCAAAAAAATCCTCCCACGTATGATGAAACAAAAAAAGGACAGCTGGGACTACTGAAAAGCGAAACAGCCAACGACTACCCGAGTGAAATCATTTGCTTGCAACCAAAGTGTTACAGTATATTACTCGAGTCCGACGCAATAAAATTAGCTGCTTAATAGCTTCAATTACCAGACACAAGCCAAAATCAGACATGAACAATACAGAAACATCCATAACTAGAAAACATACATACACTTTAGGACCATACACAACATTCGCGCACAAGCATGCCAGCTTCAAACTGTACGCACTATTAAAAATTGCCTCAGTAAGTTTCAAAATAAGCGCTACTAAGTTCACGTGTGCACAACTCTTGCCTATGCGGCTTCCAGAAATGCCCCAAAAAAATCCATTGAAGTTGAACCTACCGTCATTAAAAAAAGGAAGCGATGTGTTGTGGATAATGATGTCGATGTAAACATTGATTTAACTTGGAAGAGACGTAATCCGGGTAAGGCCGTCTTTGGCGAGTGAACTCGCGTGGATGACGTAAGTACGTCCACGTCTTCAGGTTTTATTCTCTAAATGTTCTTATTATGTAGATGTTCCTCAGATGTTGTAACCATGCTACAATGTAACTATGAAATGAATAGATATATATAAACTTGAACATATATGTTCTAAGCTAAAATGATCTTCATTCATCAGCTCCAAGTAAAAACCTCGAACGGAGCACATACGGTAAGTGATTAATGATTAAAAATTGACGTGCAAAGATGGAATCTCGCTATTAGAGGGGGTCTCGAGGCGAGGGAGGTCTCGAGATAGCATCTGAGCATGAAAGTGATGGATATAGGTCTACCGCTACGCTAGCGAAGCAGTGGAACCGATCCAATTGCCTGCTACTGTATTCTGCCTGCGATGACAGTGTCATACTGTAACTTCCAACAGTGATACTGTAGATATATTGCAACTGCGATATAAAATAGGAAAAAAGCGCTTGGATTAATCCACTATTATTTGTTGATGAAAATGTTCTTAATATGATGATGTGAATGTTCCTATATATATTGTTACCATGTAAATAATAAATAAATATAAACTCGAACATATATGTTTCATTGTCCATCGTCATACGGATTGAAAACACGTCAACGTATAATTGCAGCACCTTCTATTTGTATCATAAATAACGATGTGCACTGACGTAACTGTGAAAAATATATACATACATACAATGTAAAAAAGCAGTCAGATTTAATCCACTATTATAGCTTTTGCTCTATAATAACAAAGAACCTACATAATACTGCATTTAACTACGTATTTGGTCAACATACCTAAATCAGATGATGATCGAGCGAGAAATGAAAACAAGTTGAAATCCTATAACAACGCTTTCAACATCATTAAATAATACCCTAAATAAGTTGATGTTCGAGTAATAAATACTCATTGAAATAACAGCGGTGCCCGCGACACTAAATAATACGAGATATAAACATTCATTCAAGTATAACATTAACAAAGAAATAAATCCTACACATAGAGTCAACTTGCTTGTACCAGGCTAACATTTCTTACGAATATGCCAATTAAATAAACTCAAACATTTATACATACAGTAATACTTACCCTATAATATACCTATTTAGAAAACATTAATAATCCTAAACAATATCTAACAATCTCCAGGGCTGTTTCGGTGATCGTAGACGCCAAGGCGATCGTGAAATAGGGCGTGCAAAAAACTCACGTAGACTTTTTTATCGGCTGAGAATATAGCTGAGTTGCAAGTAGGCTATACGTTTTGAAAAACAGCGGCCAGAGTGGTTTTGAAAAAGCTATAGCCGACTTGCAAGTTGGCTATATTATAAATACTGTCGGCAAAGAGTACAGGTTAGGTCGCTTCAACTGTCAGCGCAGAGTACGATTTGTGCCATTTTTTCACCGGAGGGTTAACCTTGACGAAGCGTTACTCCTAAAAGCGTAAACCTAGAATACTTTATTCCCAAGTATCGAAGCCACTCGGTTGAAGTCAAAGTTACTAAATGTAAGAAGTAGCATTAAATGCTACGTAGTTTATAGTTTTGATCAAGATAATGCTATACTGATGAAGTGCACTGAGCGATGCATCCTGACGGCAACCGCTTATTACCTTTAATTACTGTCCCAGGTCTGTTATAGGGGCCTTACGCGATGTTGGTGGGCGGGCCAAGACACGACTGCGCCAAACATGAGAAGTATCATAACACAGAACAAGATAAACAACAAAATATAACATTGAATGACATACAGTCAATATATACGGCTGAAGCAACCCAACATTCTCGGGATAACAAAGACAACATTTAAAGGATAAACAACACAAAAACTTCGCTTGTTTAGACAAACTACAACATTCGCCAGCCAAGAAAGATTACATTGGCGGGCTGAGGAAGACGACATTCGTGGGATAAATGACAACATTCAAGGGTGAAGAAAGAAAACATTCAGGGCTGAAAATAAAAACATTCACGAGCTGAGAAAGAAAAGTAACATTTGAAGACAAAAAAAAACATTTAAGGGATAAGAAATACATCATCCGTGAGCAAAAAATAACTATATTCAGGGCTGAGAAGCACTACAACATTAGTCCGTACCAAGTATTCCATGCGAACCTCCATTGAAAGCAATATTGAAACTGACTGTGTGTCGAGAGTGAACATGGAACAGGTAAAGGGCTGCTTGGAGACAAGACCTCCTACAGCAACCAAATACACTACCGTATAAGGCCACTCCGTGCAAGGGCTGCTTCGAGACGAAACTACCTACTGCAACCAAATACGCTAGCGTATAAGGCCACTCCGGTCTAAGGGCTGCTTGGAGACGAGACCTCCTACAGTAACCAAATGCACTAGCGTTTAAAGCCACTACATTAGAGAATCAGGATATTCCTTATCCTGAGGATATCGTAGCGGCAAAACGAATTAAAGCCCTCACCACAGTGAACTTTTCCTCCGCCGAAGTTATTAAATATATAAATAAATTGAAAGTCATCAAATCTCCAGGTCCAGACTAAATTCATCCCAGGATTCTAAAAGAGACTTGAAACGAAATCGCGAACATTTATCAAACATTTTCACCCAATCCCTCACAAATGGCACCTGCCCCTCTTAATGGAAGGAGGCCAATGTTACCCCAATTTTTTAAAAAGGGGACAAAAAGTGTCCCTGCATTTACCGTCCAATTAGTCTTACCTCAGTCATTGGCATGTTGGAAAGTTTGATAACGGATAAAATTACAGAATTCTTAGAATCAAACAAATTGATTGGAGACTCCCAGCTAGCTTTAGACACAACCGCTCCTGTCTTACGAATCTGCTACTCTTTTTCATATATATAATCGAAGTCCACGACACAAAATCTCCAATCGAAATCATTTACCTTGACTTTCAAAAGGCCTTAGATAAAGTCCCCACAAGCACCTAATTAGTAAATTGCACAGCATCGGTATTCGAGGCGAGCTTAACAACTGGATAAAATGCTGGCTTACGGACAGATGGCAGAGAGTACTTAACGGAACTTCCTCCCCCTGGGGTAATGTTACAAGCGGCGTGCCTCAATGATCCGTGTTAGGGCCAGTTCTTTTTATAATATTCATTAACGATCTCGATAGCAAAGTACTATCAAACATTAGCAAATTTGCAGACGATACTAAGATTGGAGGAAACGTGCAAACTGAACTAGAGTGTCAGCATATCCAACTAGACTTGAACAAAATTGTTGATTGGGCAGAAAAGTGGCAAACGAAATTTAATGTAGATAAATGCAAAGTTATGCACATATGTCCTCATAACCCCAAACACGAATAATCAATGTCTGGAAAGAAACTCATTCCAGTCACCGAAGAGAGAAATTTAGGCGTCATCATTAGTAACGATTTAAAAAGCAGCCAGCAATGTAACGATGCTGCCATGAAAGGCAACAAAATGCTAGGTATGATATCCCGCACTATCTCGTACAAAAACCAACACAGTATGCTCAAGTTATTTAATGCATTTGTTAGACCGCATCTCGAGTATGCCGTTCAATTTTGGTCTCCATTCCTTAGAAAAGACGTTATCAAACTTGAGAACGTTCAACGTAGAGCTACCAAACTCATCCCCTCGGTGCGGAATAAATTATGTACAAAGACAGGCTTCGTGAACTCAATCTTTATTCGCTAGAGAAACGTCGAGTCAGAGGCGACATTATAAAAGTGTGGAAGATTATGAAGGGTAAGGAAAACGTAGGCCGAGCGAGCCCATTCACTCTAGATACAAACGGAGTGACTAGGAACAATGGATACAAAATCGCAAATTCTTCACGTATAGAGATGTCGAAGAATGAAACAAACTTCCAGCGGAGGTTGTAAACAGCAATACAATCGAAACGTTTAGGTCAAGGCTCGATAAGCTCTACATAAATCGCCGATAAATAGGAAAACAGTTCCCTTTCCTATTATAAAAATGAAACAGAAATGGCACACGAAGCTCTCTTAGAAGTTCTACTTCAGAACTAATCCTCTTAACGAAAGGCAACCTAGTTCGGGCCAATAGGCTTCTTAGACGTCCTACTCCAGAACTAACCCACTTGCTATCAAAAGGCAACCTTGTTTGGGCCAATAGGCCTGTTGTTGTCTTCCTACACTTGTAAACACTTGTTAACTCCGCACAAGGGCTGCTTGGTGACGAGACCTCCTACAGCAACCAAATACACTAGCGTATAAGGCCACTCCGTACAAGGGCTGCTTGGAGACGAGACCTCCTACTGCAACCCAATACACTAGCGTATAAGGCCACTCCGGTCTAAAGGCTGCTTCAAGACGAGACCTCCTATTGCAGCCAAATACACTAGCGTATAAGGCCAGTCCGGTCTAAGGGCCGCTTCAAGACGAGACAACCTACTGTAGCCAAATACACTAGCGTATAAGGCCACTCCGGTCTAAGGGCTGCTTCAAGACGAGACCTCCTACTGTAGCCAAATACAGACCTCCTACTGTAGCCAAATACACTAGCGTATAAGGTCACTCCGGTCCAAGGGCCGCTTCAAGACGAGACATCCTACTGAAGCCAAATGCACTAGCGTATAAGGTCACTTCGGTCTAAGGGCTGCTTAAAGACGAGGCCTTCCACTGTAGCCAAATACACTAGCGTATAAGGCCACTCCGGTCTAAGGGCTGCTTCGACGAGACCTCCTACTCTAGCCCAATACACTAGCGTTTAAGGCCACTCCGGTCTAAGGGCTGCTTCAAGACGAGACCTCCTACTGTCCAAATACACTAGCGTATAAGGTCACTCCGGTCTAAGGGCTGCTTCAAGCCGAGACCTCCTACTGTAGCCAAATACACTAGCGTATAAGGCCACTCCGTGCAAGGGCTGCTTCAAGACGAGACCTCCTACTGTAGCCAAATACACTAGCGTATAAGGCCACTCCGATCTACACCTCCTGTGCAGAGTCTTGGCGTAGAACAAATCTGGCGTTAGAATAGGAGAGGTTACTGTACGATGCATAGCCCCTGGTCACGATCAACCCCCTTCCCCAGGGCAGGTGTTGTGGCATAGAGTGGGTGTGGGGACAGGGTGCTGGCACACTGCCCTGGCACAGCCATGCACGGCACACGGAGAGGATGGACGTGATGGCGACCGGTGATGCTGGTGGCCTAAAGGGCTTAGCTACAGAAGCGGTGGAAGAAGAAACTGACCTTCGAAGAGACATGTTCGAGACTTAGGCAAAGGATATGTTTCGAGCAAGATATCGTCCGCAACAGCGGGATTGTCTCCCAGCATCGTCTCTTGCTTCTAAAAAAAATGATTTGTTAACGAAAACGAGCTCATGAAAAAACAACGAGGAGCTTTGCGTATGTTGCTTTTCATATTTTCCTACGCATTATCGGGCAAAGCCAGAGCATTCTTAAGACAATCTATGGTACAAGGCGTGAGGAACAAGTCTTGCTTAATAGGCATGTTCAGTGTGTCATTTTGTGAAATCAAGAAGCACATAACTGAAGAAGTCAGCGTGGAGCTTTGTGTATGGCTCTGTTCTTTCATTTAGGCCGCGAAACGCCGAAATCCACCCCTCATTGACGAAGTACTTATATTTTATAAACGAAGCTCAGAGCTTTTCCTACAAAAAACAAAGAGACGCCGTGGAGCTCAGGTATGTTGCTTTTCTTTATTTTAAGCATTGAATTGTTGAAATCTATGAACTATTGGCAAAGCCTACGCATTTTGAAAAAAAAACAGCTCTCGAGCGAGCGTTACGACGCGCAGACTGACACACACGCTTCTCACTGAGGCTGGAACACAATGCAAGGAATCTACTAAAACAGAACCTTGAATAAGAAGAGGAAATAGACTCGACGAAACAATTACGGCATATATTAACAGGACAGAAAGCGTAGGATATATATTTACTCGGCAGTTGTCTGATGAGTGGAGTCAGCCTCGCCAGAAAATATTTACAGGACAAAAAGCGAAGGATGATATATTTACTCGACAGTTGTCTGCTGTGTGGAGTCTGCCTCGCCAGGGAATATCACCGCTGTGCTGTTCAAGACCGTTTTTCTTCCTCTCATCTGCTTCCCGAGCAACAGATCCCAATCCAAGCATCTGCAAATCCCCGTGGCCTCAAAGTTCGACAAATACGAGATAACACAAAGCAACCAGCCTTAGCTGTCAGCTGTGACAAACTACACCCGTTGGTTTGGTCTTCATTGCTTTAGGAGATAACCTGAATTGGTTATACGCTTCTAAATAAATTCAACATTTTAAGGAGACCGGCCACTCTTAGCAACCTCCCCTTCTCCCCCAAGAATACGCCTTTGGGGAGCATCAGCGTAACTTTATTCTCCCGTCCAACACGATGTCGACCGCTTGAGGCGCTAGAGCCTGTACGTGACTACGGGGAGGGGAGTAGCGAACGAACCACTCACGAGCGAGACTGCCTACAGTCAGGCAGAACCTATTAGCGAAGGATGGAACAAAACACGCGACTCTCGGGAGGAGAAGGGAGTAGTGGTTGCCTGGCAGCACAAGGGCTGACTTAACAGTGCTTGTGTTCATGCGTAAGGTGATCCTGGAGAGCCGTGCTGTTGAAGACATTGGCAAAAGCTAAGCTAGAGTACTTAGCTCTGCTAGGCGTTCATCAACTCCCTAATCATGAAGCCTCTATGCACAGTTAGGGTGCGGTTGAATAATACTGTTGAGTGATATTCAGCAGCCCGAATATACTGAAGTGTTGCAAATGCAAATAAATCAATGCAACAAATGAGGGTAACACAATGTCGAGGCATTAATAGGCTGATGTTGGCCTATATGGCAACCTTCCCAGCCTGTGCTGTAACGGCACCGATGTCCACATTTTCAGTTCCTTGTTCTTCCCAAGCAGAGACGGTATTCGCCGCCATATCGTTTCTGGGTCATATGATCGGCACCGTCACGAAGGTCGTTGGCTGCCCTGGTTATAGGGCTCAAGGCACGGCTTATCGACCTTGCAGTTCAAATGGCTGGCCACGATAAGAAGTGAATTGAAATACTTCGTCATTACAATTGTAGACGAGATTTTGGTCTGCTGAAGTGGACAGTTATACCGTTATATTAGGCCATTATAATAGGCGTAGCGACTGGACCTTGGGCGCTGTTGGACGACTTGCAAAATATAATTACACGAGTCTACCTACCAACGTTGAACGGACGTCAACAATCGTCAACTGGTATTTAATAATGAACAATTTCGCTGTTTTCTGGAGAGGGGCAAGTGCATCGCGAGAACAACCAATACGACGCTTCCCACTCTTGGTGGTCCAGACACACTGACACCGTCCGCCACTGCGCCACACTCAGGTCTCCCGGCATCATCAGTGGCTTGTCAAACTTGATTGGTTTCCAACATGATTTTTTTCGATGATGAATTATGAAAAAAAATCATCTAACAATTTGCGAAGGGGTGATCGGGCGGAAAAAATCTTAACCTGACTATCATGAGGATAATTCAACCTAATCTGCTGGCGGTCATGGTGCTCCAATCGCTTGAAAACATGGATTATGGCGCCCTCATGCCAAGATATAAAACGCTTGTGTCGGCAAGTTTTATTGTGCTGATGCAGATAGGGCGACCGTACGTGTGGCAAAATATTTTGTGGTAGCAACAAAATTACTTTGGTCAAATACATTGTGTAAAAATTGATATTATTTGCAGAGTCAATGAAATTAACAATCCCTGCCGTGAATCAAATTTTGTTAAGAGTCTGAAACTTTTGTCGCGAAAAACATGAATTTGTTGAGATTAAACTGTACCCTCACTCTTCAATAGATAATAATGGATCTCCTGAAATAAATAACTTCTTTTTTTGCCGTAGGAACCAGGCGTGAATAAACTCGTATGCTCTTTTTCATACAACTAAGCCTTAGGCAACAAGATCACGACATAGCTGAAACAAATGAATGATATGAAAACATAATAGAGAAGCATCTAATAATGCAATGGACATCTGGAACACACTACACAAGCCTGACCCAAATGACGCGCCAACAGCCCGCCTTCGTGTACAGAAGTGCAGTACCCACCGTCAGCCTGGCATAGGACACTCTCAATGATTAGTATCAATACTATTACTACATTTGGTAATTCTTCTTGTAACAACAATTTAACAGGAGATAAACGGAACGCATTCAATACTCAGCTGAACGAGCAATGGGAAATAATATAACTATTACTTCCATGTAATTCAATGGGCGTTGCCAATTCAATTAAGTTTTAGGGCCTGGCTCAGCGAATGAGTATCGGCGAATATTCATCGCCGAGCAAACAAAACTCGACTTGAACAGGCTCAAGTCATGTTTCCGCACGTTTGAGAACATCGAGGCACTTTGATGGCGAGAGACAAAACTGGCCGTGAAGCATTCAGAAATGTACACAAGGAGTTTCTTGCGCACGGCGGAAGGACAGATGTTCCCCTTCATCAGTGGTGTTCGTGTTCAAAAATAATTGCCAATCTATATTTACATGAAACCAGACTCCATTATTTGACATAGCAACAGGCGGTGCCTGTACTCATGTCTAAACTGAAAACACATCCGTGATATTGAGGACGGTTGGAAATGGAGACGATGTTTGGATTTGGATTTCGGGTAGCCTATTTACAGGCTGCCTGAAGTCAGCCACCAGTCGTTCAACTTCATAGAATTCCATCTCCAGGAAGAATACATGCTCGTCTTAGGAGATTTTAATGACTATCAATTGGCACCTAATAAATTAGGCAAAAAAAAAACTGAAGTAGCTTTATGAGGAGCCAACCAGAATCACAAAAGACAACAGCTGTTTGCTCGACCTGATATTACCTTGTGCACTAACGTTTACAAGTCGCTTACCGACCACCAAGAAATGAGCCGCTGATTGTTGTACGAAAAAAACAGAAAACAGTCATCCTGACTTATAGAACAAAAGAAAACTACTCGGAACAAAATGCGTAATAGACAACGTGAATATTCAAGTGACCATTTTCGTGGACACGTTCTCAGCAGCTCTCGCCCTCCAGTCAGCTTGATGACTCTGGAACTCAATCAAGAAAAGAAGTATATTTTCAAAGATATCAAACAATCTATAATAACGACACAAATAACAAGGATTTAGACGATGAACTACGCATTATGAATGTTTTACCAGAGATTTCCAAGTCGCTGAAGACACGCGTACAAAAAAACAATAGGCAAAGCAAAGCGAGATGCAGACCTCATTGATTACGAGGACGCAAAAAAAAACAAGCAGGCTGGGAAGATCCTTGAATAAAGTATGCCCAACAAGAAACAGAAAGTCTTACGATTACAAAAACATTGCCGAGTCGCTGAATCTTTCAGTAACATTTTCAGCAACGTTGGGAAGCATGCATACGAAGAAGTTATAGAAGTATGATGGAAAATAACCTAAAATAACAAATGAATTTCGTTGCAACTACAAAAATGTCAACAAAACAATATTTTGCTTATATAAAATGATTCCGTCATCCCTAAAATTACAAATGCATTTTGGGGTGACAATAAATAATGTGTCGTACAAATAAATGGCGCAGGGGTAGGTGGCATCTACGCCCAGGTGATTTTTTTCAAAGTCAAATGAAATTCAAAATTCTAAAACCTTTGCGTCGTATTGTAGTACTCGAGAGCTTTCAATTAGCTACGAATAAAATGTCGTGAAAACTTGGCGGGTGTAGGAGGAGGTCCGAGCGCTACACCGACCGTGCAGACAGACACACTTTTTAGAATCAGGGTCCGAAACCCATTCGATTGATATAGAACTCATCATTCTGATGAAAAACATAATGGCACTGCGTAAAACACTACGTCTCCCCTCTAGGGCCGGGAAACGGGAGACATAAAATTGGTGAGGGTATTTGGTGAGTGGGTCAGTCAGGAAAAACTGGGAAATAATTGCAACAATGGTGGACTCCAGATGCAGTTAGAATTTTCAAATTCAAGAGGTGTCAAAATTATAAAGAAAAGTGATAGGAATTCAACAAATTTGCATCCGGAATAATAAAGTAAATTTTTGAACGCAAAAAATTGAGCTCAAAATTGGACCTTCCTACAAGACGGGAGCAATTCGGGGTCAGCGACCATGACAAGATAACACAGTATTATTGGATACTGCTAAACAAATGGAACCCAATTACATGAAGGGAAAGAAGCCGGCGACCGGGTCCCTCTGGCTCTTCCCCAAAGGAGGGCAGTGTTAACTTTGGGGGGGGGGGGCGTTGAAGCAGCGTTGTTGGTGAGGGGACGAGGGGCAAGGCTGTAGCACGGCTAGCATATCCAGAAGCAGGGGACTGGAAGCACACAAGATGCGGTAGTCAGGTAACAAACCTCGCCAAAATTCAGGTACTTCAATCATGGCGATCGTCAGGTACCGCATCGTTCGTTGTCCGGATTCCCGCAATTTGCGAACATGGTGGCGGTCAGGTACCGCTCATCGTCCAGCCAAGAGCACAGCTACCTGCTGTGTGGTACCACGCCTGCTGTGTGCTACCACGCGGTTGTTATTCAGCATTGGGTTATTGCGGAATCCAACAAGCGACGATGAAGATGAGTAATCCTCACGAGGACAGCTCCATCTTGATCAACATCTTGCCAAGGCAACGTTCTCCCAGTCAAGTAGATACCCTCTTTCAGAAAAGGGTCATTAGTTGCCCGCTCTTGATCAGCTTATCAGGGAACCAGTGACAGCCTTCACGTATCTGCCCTGATGTATCACTACGAAGAAAATAGTATTTGCCTGTTGTGCTCTGCTCTAGTTTACAAATGCCTTCGTTATTCTAACACCATCACTACGAAGAAAATACTATTTTCTTTGTGATGGTTAGAATAACGAAGCCATTTGTAAACCATTCAAATATTTTGTTCAACTACCTTTGCATGGGAATGGTCAACTAGAGGGGAAGCGTTATCCTTCACCACCACAATATTGTTCGATAAATTATCAAACTTAAATTCATTGAAGTCAATTGGTGTCTCTCGAGTCTACTAGGTAACGCAACGGACTGCAGTCGACGATGTTTGCTAAATCATCTTGATTTGGTCCCCGTCACCAGGAAACCCCGAGCCAAGGAATAACTTTGGATCTCAACAAGCAAAAGGCCGCTCTTGCACCTAGTATTGCAGTTCTGTATCATTGCGCTACTGGGCGTCGGAACTTGCTTGTTACACAGCAGCCCAGAATATAGTGTAAACGGTGCAGTACAGATGCCGGTAACGCAGCGCCCAAGAGATGGCACGGCACAATGGCTTGTCTGTTGACAAGAACACGCAGCCATGAAGCAATGTAATGTAACAAGCACGCACACGGGGAGCTGCGCAAGTTCTTGGTTGGATCAGGTTCTGACGCAGCAAGGTCGCTGGGTACACTAAATCAGGGAGAAGAGACAATCCTCAAGTGCACCTTTAAATACATGCACTTCAACCATTAGGTTAGAACTCTTCCCGCACTAAAATAAATAAATCAACGAAAACCTACATTTCGGAACGAGGGTAATGTCTTAAGACTCATTTGGCTCTTAGCAATTTGATGTCTGCGACTAGAATAAGATGAATACTTGATCAGGTCTGGGAACTTATAGTCCTCAGGCCAAGTACGAACAGTACGAGGCTCTAAACCAGACTGGTTCCAGTCCATAAGAGCAGTTTCAATACAGTTAACTTGAATATGTTCAAGGCCGGCAGGATTGTTGCCAGAATATTTATTGCTTGAGCACAATTTGATCAAACTCTGCTATTACCAGACGTCAAGAAACTTCCTATACTCGAAAATACTGAAATGCATTCAAAAAAACACGTAACCGGAGTGACAATGGCGTTTACTTGTGTTCACATGCTATACTATCAATTATGTCGGCAACCTGTATACGAACACTCATTCAATCCCTTCAACCATGACAGCATAATCATATCAAATAAATAACGCAGCCACTGTTCATGCCAAACTTTCACGGTAACACGACACAATCATTCAAACCACGCACCCGCCGGATCATTCCACACGTCCATGAGACCCTGACATCCAAACTCAACCTTTCAAAACACTTTTTCCCCCCAGTGCGGAACTTTCCAGAATATGTAATTTCTTCAACTGGCCACCTACACACAATCCCCTTGATCACATCAAGGGGATCTTATCAATGCTGAGGCATCAAACCTCAGTGTTGATAAGATCGCCCGCTTATTCGCCCGGTGAGCGGAACTTTCCACCACCTCTACTAGTTCCCTTTATCGCTCTTCGTCGCCAAGACGTCGTTATCTGGCGGCGCGACACACTTGGCGCCGTGTGTTGACCACCTTCTCACGAAGGACAAGGAAACACTGTCCAAGGGCCTCGCAGCACATTAACTCACGTGCTGGTGAGCTTAAACAAGCAAATGGGTTCATTGTTCAGAGCTGTTTCTTATGGAGAGTTAGTGGAGGCAAAACGCCGCGGTGATGTCTGTGAGCGATGTCAAATAACTAGTGAGGTGGTTGATCGTACAGCAAGTAACAGACAGGTTGGCTTTATTCCCAAACCAAAAAAAAAAATTACTTCATGTTGATTAGATACCTAACTAACCTCTCACAATATGTATTGAGTATTACATAACTGACGACAGCTAACATTGAACGACTGAAAAGCCTTTCAATTACAAGCTCACGGTGCTGCTTGTAGAGGAGGTTTTGCACGAGACAGCAAACGCCGATGTATCATCAGCATCACGCAAGCGTGTCGTGCGTGATACATGCTTTCAGGCACCCAAGATCAACATGACGCTAGCAACCCGGTCCTTGTGACCCATCGGTGCGTAGCATTTCGACTCCAAGAATGCAGAATGAAAAATAAGAGTGAGCATCAGAAGCATTTTACGTGTCGGGGGCCAAGGAGAGGAGACTATGGGTAACGAGGGCTAGGAACATAGAGGCCTCGGGACCAATCGGGCCTGGCAGAGGGACAACACGTGTGCTGCTGCGAGAGAGGGAAGAAATGGCTGTCAAATAAGCAGGTGTAGACCTGGGAAAGAGAACAGGTGTCACGACTGATACTTACAGGAGTCAAGCTGGATAAGGAACATGTATTAAAGTTGGATGCAGAACACGTGTTGAGTTGGGACTTCGACACCTTATACTCGAGTCGTATTCGGAATAAAACTCGAATGTCGAGTGGTATATACGACTCATGAGTTCTGCCTATCAAGTTAATGCCAGTTACTGATAGTGAAGTTCTCAGTGGACCGAACTGTTTGATAACGCAAAACAAACCTAATAACTGACGTCAAGGAGATGGGTAAAAGCAATAATACGAAAGAATCATCGAAGAGCTCTCAAGTAATCTTTAATAAAAGATGTAGATACGCGACACAAACACCCAGACGCGGCGATTAAGAGCAGATGGTGATAACTTTGTATCAGATAAGCCACAGGCATGAAGATACCGACGGCACAAACTACACGCGCGATCGCATGATGTAATAATTCATAAGACGAGCTCATTGCAGGCGTGGCTCTGCACATAAGGGCGAGCCGTGGGGCACGGGGACACTGCTCTTCCGACAAAATTAAACTAAAATCAACAGTTAATTAAAAATCGTTCCTCCACATTAAACTGTCCTCACCGGCAGGTCCAATTCTGGGTCGCCAAGCTACCTCTGCTTCATCGCACACACCACAGAACGGGCCACCAAGCTACCTCTGCTTCATTGCACACACCACAGAATGTGTCGCAAAGCTACCTCTGCTTCATCTCACCCACCACAGAACTTGTCGTCGAGCCACCTCTGCTTCATCGCACACACCACAGAATGTGTCGTGAAGCTACCTCTGTTTCATCCCACACACCACAGAACGGGTCGCCAAGTTACCTCTGCATCATCACACACACCACAGAACGGGTTGCCAAGCTACCTCTGCTTCATCGCACACACCACAGAACGTGTCGACCTAAGCTTCATCCCACACACCGCAGAACGGGTCGCCAAGCTACCTCTGCTTCATCCCACACACCACAGAAAGGGTTGCCAAGCTACCTCTGCTTCATCCCACGCACCACAGAAAAGGTCGCCAAACTACCTCTGCTTCATCCCACACACCACAGAACGGGTCGCCAAGCTACCTCTGCTCCATCCTACACACCACAGAAAGGGTCGCCAAGCTACCTCTGCTTCATCCCACACACCACAGAACGGGTCGCCAAGCTACCTCTGCTCCATCCCACGCACCACAGAAAGGGTCGCCAAGCTAACTCTGCTTCATCCCACACACCACAGAACGGGTCGCCAAGCTACCTCTGCTCCATCCCACACACCACAGAAAGGGTCGCCAAGCTACCTCTGCTTCATCCACACACCACAGAACGGGTCGCCAAGCAACCTCTGCTCCATCCCACACACCACAGAAAGGGTCGCCAAGCTACCTCTGCTTCATCCCACACACCACAGAACGGATTGCCAAGCTACCTCTGCTCCATCCCACACACCACAGAAAGGGTCGCCAAGCTACCTCTGCTTCATCCCACACACCACAGAACGGGTCGCCAAGCTACCTCTGCTTCATCCCACACACCACAGAACGGATCGCCAAGCTACCTCTGCTTCATCGCACACACCACAAAATGTATCGCAAAGCTACCTCTGCTTCATCGCGCAGACCAAGGGAAATATTTTCCTAATTTTTAACTTTTAATAATAGTGGTTAGCGTATCCGACTGCAGTGTCAGCCTCTGGTGCTGCATGTCGCGAGTTCGAGCCTCGGCAGGGACACGGCGGTCTTGTGGCGGGGAGATTTGGC
>SDVV010004656.1:0-19966 GCA_016164225.1 Gammarus roeselii
ATATCTCAAAACAGGAGGACACTAATTCTGCTCGCATCAACAGCCCTAGAGCATCTCATTACTTTACTTATACCCACGTTCACTCGAAGCTTCCTCCTCTCACACACTCCATCAAACTCAGGCACTAGCCAACATAGCTCCTCCTCTGAATCCGCCACCAGCGCCGTATCGGCCGCAAACAGCATGACTCAACTGCCAACTCCTCCCATTATTTTTCAATAGCTCCAAGTCACGACCCAGCACACTCGCGATCACCTCCCTGACCTCTCCATTCATGTAGAGATGTAACAGCCAGGGAGACATCACGATGCCTTGTCTCAGACCCTTTTATTCTGTGAACCAATGACTAACCTCGCTTAACGCTCAGACACAAACTCGGCTGCCAACATAGAAACTCTGCACCCCCTTCAACAAATTTCTGCCTACTCTATACAAACGCAACACCCCTCACATTGCATCTCTGTCAATCCTGTTATATTATTTTTTCCAAATCCATGAAGTCCCTGAACACCTCTTTTCCCTTTGCAAAGTACTTCTCACAGACCTGTTACACTGCGAAAATCTGATCAGCACGCCCCCTACCACTCCTTAAACCCCACTGTTCCATCCCAATTGCGCAGTCCGTACAGTCTCTAATCCTTTTGATCAGCACTCTCCCATAAAACTTACCAACCACACATACCAGACTGATACCTCTCGGGTTGCAGCATCTATTTTTATCTCCGTTAACCTTATATAGTGGAACAATACAGGCACTGCGATACTCAATCGGTACCACGCCTGCCACAAAACACAAGTTCAGTAACCTCACCAACCATTCGACACGTTCGTTACTCCACCCTTCTTGAGGCACTTGGTCTCAACTCCATCCAAATCAGGGGCTTTACCTGCTTTCATCACGTCCACTGCCTACTGCACCTCTTCCCTGGTAATATCCGCCACAAGTCTTTCTCCCAAAACTGGCATCCGAGCACCGCCACACACAGCATCAATGTCAGCCTCTCTGTCATCCTCGACATTCAACAACTAATCAAAATACTAGGCCCACCTCTTCCGTACATCACCTTGTTTCCAACAAAAATTTTGCAATTTTCATCTGTCACCACTTCCTCCTTTCCGGTCTCTCTCTTCCTCACCCTCTTCACCACATTCCTGAACATCTTTTTGTTCTCCTCTAAATTCTGGCATAACCGTCTGCCCCACCGGGCATCAGCGTCCCCTTTGACTCTCCTCACCCCTCGCTTCACCTCGCTTCTCCACTCTTTGTAGCTTTCATAAGCCACCACCGACTTCACCTGCAACCACTCCTCAAAAGCTCCTCTTTCCCGTGCCACCGCCAGTTTGACCTCCTCGATCCACCACTCGCAACAATTCCTTCTGCACCCGCCCACACGGCGCGCGTCACACACCTTCTTCGCATATCTCAGCAACGCATCCCTTAACGCCTCCCAGTCTTCCTCCACATCTCTCAGGTCCTGTCCATTCACGTTGTTATATTCTTCCCTCAACGCCTGCTGGAACTCCACGGCTCTACTTCTCACATTCAGTCCACTTGCTTTCACTACCTCTCCTGCTCCTCCCACGCGTTTGTTGCCCTTCCACATCTGCTCCACTCTTAATCTACCTTCCAACAGCAGATGGTCAGACACTGCTCCACCCTCCACTCTCAACACCCGCACATACAACAGCCTCCCCACCAATCTCTTCGATATCAGCACAAAATCCATCAGTGCTTTCTCCACCACTGCACCATAGGCCATCCTTACCCATGAGTACATGTGGATATCTCGCTTCTTGGCCAAACTTTTCCCGACCATCAACTCCTGCTCCATACACAGACCTATCAGGTTTTCCCTCCTGGCATTTCTACTGGGAACGTCATACTTTCCTATTACATTATACACCACTACATCTCCAACTCTCGTATTTAGGTCACCTATTGCACCTACATTGAAATGACCTCCAAAACTCTCAATACACTCACTCAGGTCAGTCCAGAATTGCTTCTTCTCCTCTGCACTCCTCTCGCTGCCAGGTCCGTAAGCACTCACAAATACCCATCTATCTTCGATTAACTTGACTTTCAATCACATCAATCTTGAGGACACCTCTTTCCACTCGATAACGCTAGCAGCCAACCGATCACTCAATATCAAAACCACCCCTTCTCATGCCCAACCTTCTTTCACACCAGACTTTCTTCCAATAACCACACCAAACTCACATCCTCCCTTACCTTTCAATTTCGTCTCACTCAGCGTCAACACATCAAACTTCCTCCTCACAAACATTTCGCCAATCTCCCTCCTCTTTACATCATACGTACTACAGCCACGCACATTCAGCGACCCTAACAGTAGGGTTCGGAGAGGCGGGAGCCTCTCCTCCCTTAGCTCGTCTTGCCGTCTTTGAGGAAGGGTTTTACAGAGAACGGAATTCCAAGCCCCTTCGCTCCGCCCCATTTAGTCGCCTTTTACGACACGCAAGGGTTACGGTAGCACGATTCTACTCCCGGCTACGAGGCGCCCTTTTAGTCGCCTTCTACGACACGCTGTGGATACGGTAGCAAGATTCTAATGCCCCGGCTACGAATGACGCTTCAAAATTTTGTTTGGTGATGCCCAGTGTGCAATCCAAGGTTGTCTTATCCTCGCAGATTACGCAAATTCGTCTGCTATTACTAATTAACCCAGACCCTTAGCATTAGTTACCGGTTCTGATAAATAATATTTTGAAAATCAAACCACTTTTTCTGACCCTACGCTCATTGGTTGGCCACTCAACTCGCACTCTGCCTTCCAATTGTGATGAATTCTGTGTAGAACTGAGATAAAAATCAGGCTTCGACGAATGAGTCAACTCAACTACAACAGCTACGGAAGTGGTTCTGAAGTTCAACAGATTCTATTCAACTACAATAAAATAGCTACTCAAAGTCTCGTAGTTACGTTTTGTATCCTAGGCCAGGCAATAAATCTGTGTATGATTGGTAATTCAAAACAAATCCCACCAATAGGCTGATCAGTTCAAAGTTAAATAGATAACAAATCGGGATTAGCAGTCGCGAGTTTGTGTTCCGGTTATTGTAGAAAATTAGTAGCTAACTGACAAATATTCGATTGTGCAGTAGAGGGTATTGTAACAAATCGAATAGCAAAGTTCGAGTCAAGATCTGTGAGACTGAGTTTAGTATTTAACGAATATGGTGAGCATTGTGGCACGCTAAACATGAAATGCGAGTTCCACGATCAGGTTATAACAGGAGAATGTAGGCTCGCTACTGGCGCTACAGCATGGTAACCCCCACACCACTAAAAGTCACATTAGCAGCAAATTTTGTTGAATCGCGATGCTGAGTCCGAACAGTAACATCAGCCATTACAATATTGGAGACCTGTTCAGGAAGCACACACAACAATAAGTCAAGTTCATCATCTTGCAGCTACCGCTGAGAGGCAGCGGTGGCTGGCTGCCTCTGCAGATGTGCGGTAAAGCTTCCAGAGGCACGGGCTCTTTCCCAGGTATTATCTACAGTACAACAAACATTTTATAAGAGATAGGGCATTCATAGGGAGAATATCTTGACTGACGTGTTGTTTGTGGAGTGATGGTGCAGTTATTTGTAAATTGTCATCTAGCCTGTTCGGTTGCCCTACGATGATCTATTACTCAAAAGTCAGTGGATAAGTTTTACAAGGGCTGTTCTCAGTCCTATTGGATTAACATATATAAACTCATTCAAATTAAAATAGATCTTAACTATCCGTGACAGGAATGCGCTGTAGTTCTACACCCGTGGGGTGGGAAATAAAAGAAAGTGAGATGATACATTTTTGCTATTTCTAACACAAAATCGTTTAGATTACACGAAATGTCATAATATTGAACTAAATAATAAGATTGTAGCAAGTTTGAGAGTTCATTCATAAATAAGTGTTCGCACAACCTAGTGAGCATTAAATGAATCAGTTGTCGTTTGGCATCGTCGTGAAATGGCCTATGTACGTTCGAGATATTGAACATAAAAGAAACTCGTTCACTGGTTAATTTCGCTTCGCTGTATTCCTACACTCATGGAAGGAAAGAGGAGAAAAAGAAGTCGATAATTATTATTTTGGCTACATTTCAACTCCTACTTATCAATAGACACGATATTACATGAAAACGGATGCTAAAAAGTCTTCCACGCGTATTTGGTGATGAATGAAAAGATGAGTATATTCCGTCGTATAGATGTAAAGAAGTGTATTTTTTCGGTAAGAAAGCCCCCATGGAGTTCAAGGGACAGTAAGTGTTGAAAGGACTAGTTCGCGTTTGCCGTCACTGCGAGCGGACAAATAACAGCACGATCTCAGCCGAAAATTACCTAGCATTGAAATCGATCACACATGCTAAAGTGACCAGATTTTTTAAAATATTAACAAAACTTTATTGAAATTAACCTACTGTACAAACCTCTCAAAAAATACGTTTGACGTCATTGTAAATGGACGAGAAAACGACCGTCACAAACGAAAATTAAGGGTCGCTATACATGAGGCCAAATTCTCCTATAGCTAACGTCAGATCAGACACTTTCATATCCGCTAACTGTCATATCAGCGACAACTTGTTCCACCGACCGAACTATGTCTTCATTATTTAACAGCGAACATGCATATTTTTCTGTATTTTTTAAATACAATTTAACATTACATAAACCGCATTGCCCACATTCATATCAAGTAACAGAGCAAATAATTCATGTTTATTAGAAAACTTTCATTTAACCAAACAATCGTTTTCCCGGACGTGTATTGCTAGACGCGGTTATCTAAATCCAACTATTTTTTACGCTTTTTAGAAAGCTAGATTCCCTATGTACATAGACATTGACAGTGAGCTGTACCAAAGTGGAGCTAGCGCGCGTGCGCGCAAATATTTTGTATCTGATATGACAGTGTCCGGTTCTGGCAGTGAGCTGTAGTGAAGTGGCGCATCGTGCGTGTACTGAAATATTTTTAGTGACAAAAAGCTGGGCTGCCGACTGCAGAAGAGTGTTGTGAAGTATGGTAGAATACAGATTTGTGTAGTAAAGAGCATGAGTGCAGTAAAGCTCAGTTACGTGTAATAACACGACCTGTACTGCAGTCTTCTACTCTCTTTAGCACTCTAGTAAAGCCACATACACTCTTCTCAATTAGACTAAAATATATTACACTCAATTTCTCTCTGCTACGCTCTAAGGCATTCCACTATACTCGATTGGATATTACTTCACTCTACTGCACTCTATTCAAATTCAGTAGCGTGTAGTAAAATACAATAGAGTACAGTAAACTGCAGTAAGATACAGTAGACCGTAGCAAAGAGGAAATAGTGCGCATTGGTCAGCAGTATAGTGTAGTGAACAGCTATTAATGCATTTAGAGTGTTGTTGAGTATAGTTGAGTGCAGTGGCTATATTAAAGTGCAGCAACGTCAGGCAATGTGTGGTAGAGCGTAGTGAACTGCAACAGATGCCATCAGAGTGTAGCAGCAGTTCATCCAACAACGTTTCACATTTTCGTTAGCACTAACCATAGAAAACAGCAACCTTCACTCTTAGGGATAACTTGAACACCGCCAAGCCACACTATTTAGCCAATGAGTTGTGTTCGGGATGGGTTTTGTTATAAAAATTTTCAGTAACTATGATGGTTATAGTCGTACAGTGTACATTATTGGATGGATAGTCAATACATGAGGCAAAGGAATTATATTCTCCGAGTGTTGGGCGTAATTCGTGTTATGTCGGAGATATTTTATCCTTCGCGGGTAACTTTATTTGATATTCCCCTTCTCCCTTGTATTAAACACTGTTATCGATCGGGTAGCCCAGCAAAACCCAAGAAAAGGAGTGCTGATGAAATTGTAGGAAGATCTCAAACTATAGGACTCATGGACACTAAAATATTTCCCACCATTTTCCTACTAGTATTATCAGGTAAGTACCATGTGCTGCTGTGGAACAAAAGTAGGACATAGCATAACGGAAAACATTAGTTTTAATCACGCTTCTATAGATGTCGCTTTGTTGACAGAACACTAAAATATCTCGTCAAAGCAGGAAGGTATGGAATTTTGGTTGCTCATATTTCAGGAAAAATAAGTTCTGATAAAATGTCGCTTTAAATTTGGTATTCGCATGTTTGAAATAGATGTAATTTGACTGCCCTATATCATTTTATGTACGGATGTAAAATTTTAAACACGGATGGCATAGAAGCAATTAGGGTTGTAAAAAAATGTACGCCATTGTGTCTCATGTGGAGAAATACCTAGGTATCACTGCAACCTAGCCATACCTAACCTAACCTAACCTAACCTAACCTCACTAAGTTCAACTAACCTAAAATCTTACCAAAGTAAGGCGTCAGGGTCACTTCAGCTTCAGATTTGGATTCAAAGTGATTTTTATATATTGAATGACCCACGAGACGTCGAATTCTACTCCTTTTTTGTTATTTGTAGCATGTAGAAAATACGGCTCACGGAGGGCCACGTCATGAACTATTCGATCAAAAATCGTTCTAACAGAAACAAAATACAAATCAAAGTTTGTCATTCGTCTTTTTAGCATGAAATACTGATTAAAAATGATAATGCTGCGTTGTGGGCATCAAAAAAGCGCATATATAATCAAAATAAAGACAGTATGAATAATAGTAGCCCCAGTAATCCATATGTATGCCAATAACTTCTACAGGGAAGAGAAAACGAATTGAAAATTTACTATTACATTTCGATCAAAATGTAAATCATGCAGTTAAAATTTGAGAGCGATACGCTCAGTGGTTCACTCAAACGGCCAAAACGGTATTAGTGCGAAATTGCGATAGTAAAGACTGGAGTGACGGAACATACCCTATATAGAGAGTGTAGTGTAAGTAAGTCTTTTGGTAAATGGTTATTATTATTGTGATGGATTCCTGATAATAAGAGAAAACAACAACGGATAATAAGAATGATCAATGGATTTTACAATATCACTTCTGATATTAAGATATATATATATCAAAAGGATTCTAGTGAACTCCAAACTGGCCTTCTACGCACCATGGGTATCTGTACCACCTAGTTCGGGCAGCCTTACCTCGACCTTATTGTTACCAACAAAATTAAAGCAGTTATCTTATCCATATTAATGCACAACACATAGTATATCATGTAATTTATCATAAACTCTCTTTAGTCAATCCTTTCCTCATAAATAAATGACTTGGAAGATATTTTTCGTTAGCGGGGTGTAGAGAGCTTGCCTTCGATAGTTATAATAATAATATTAATAATAATAATAATTGTACAACTAATGCTAATATTAATAATAATATTAATCATAATAATAATGTGTCAACTGTCAAAAGCCCTATAAACTGTTCCTTTCATTTGACCCTGATTTCAATATTGTCTATGAGACACACGGAAGCTTCAACAGCAACAGATGCCATCGTCCAGACCCGAATATTCCATGTTGATAAGCCTGATAGGGAGTTTAGGAAGCGTGCAGCACTCAAGGGAATGGGACGGTGAGCTTTGAAACAACTGCAGCCTCGTCACAAGGCAGCGGATGGGTTTAGTACCTTTGGACTAACAACGGACTTTCGAGAGGGTGTTGAATGGGTCCAGTGACCACTGGAGCGTGGGCGGCCTACCCAGTGGGTGGTTGGGGAGTCCAGTCACCTTTGGAGTAACTGCGGCGTCTGCAAAAGGCGTTAGATGGGTCCAGTAGCAGTTGGAACGCATGCGATCTCTCTAGAGGGTCGAGGAGGAGTCCAGTGACCCTCAGAGCAAGTGGTGATCCTCTGGAGGGGGTCGGAAAGGTTCAGTGTCGAGTTGAGGTAATGCGACCTTGCCAGATGCCAGCGGCCAGTGCACCTTGGAACGCATGCGAAGTCTGCAGTGCGCGGCAAATGGGTCCAGTGCCTCCTGTGGCAATACAGACTGTTAAAATAATTTGCGAGGATTACCGCAACATTCCCAGCTTCTTATGTGAATCATTGTAGCGCTAAATTCGATTATTGACAGAAATTTCCATTAGCATATCGAAGATTTCAGACGACCGCCCCTATTCTAGTCTGTCGTGCATGCAAACCTATAATGAGCGGCTAAAGCGATCATTCTGTAAATAGATTGAAGACGGGTTTGGCATAAGGAGTGAACATGATATCGTACCGATCAACACGTGTGATTGTCAAAATAGATACCGAATACAAATAAATTAGGTGTAAAACATACAGATAAAAAAAAGTGCGATGTATTCACGAAAAAAATATCACAATAATTATTGGCCAGCCCTTCCGCAGTATTCTACCAAGCAACAGCTACAGTGTAAAGAAAATTGTGAGAATCAGATACCTTGTGTTTTAACGAAATTCTTTAGGGAAAATTCATTTCTACGATGACAAAGTCACCTAGCGAGACTTTTATTCTAGAATTTGACGCAATAAATCACCTCCTACCATTATGTGTGCATTCAGGAATACAAATTGGTAAAACTAAGTAAACGCTGGGACTGTGAATTTTGCAGAATTTGACACATTTATCTTGATTGTTCAAAGTCCAATTGAACAACCATTTGCTGGATTATAAAAATTATACTCTGGATCAGAGGATAATTTTATTTTGTTTATTTACTTTTTGTTGTTAAACATGATTTCAATTTTCATATTGCTCGTTTCTTCTGTCCAGTCTGACGTTACATCTCCTGAGCTTTAGTCGAGCAGAAATTTTCTGCACTCAAGGCACGTGCATTTCATGAGACCTGGAATTCAATGTTTTCTGTTTGAGTGATCAACTGGAAGAAATTCTGATATTATAATGGGTTCAAAACACAAATAGTGCCAATATCTTCAATAATATGTCAGTTCTATTAAAGTATGAGTATATTATTAGTTTGTCTAATCTCGCAAGAGAAAAATACTTCGTTTACTTTTTATTGTTTATTTTAGTAGAATGAGCAATTGTAGTCGTGTTTTTTGGCCAGTTGAATGCTCGTCAAATCATAATACGTGAACATTTTAATTGAACTATGTTTTGGTTATATGCATCCCTGCAATACCAAACGCAACTCCAACTATTCTGCGTTGTGATGTGGAAACAATACCATCCAAGACTCCAGTAATCGCGTCACTGTTTTTTACGTGATATTAGAACTTAACGTGTGCAGAACAAAACAAATCACTGATGTGAAGTGGGAGTGAGATCCAATTGATGTAATAGAAGGTAAATATGTTTGCTGTTGGTATTTTAGCTCGCTGAGTGCTGATAAAATATGTTTGAGAACTTCCACGAGACGTATTTTTTGAGAACTTGTTGTATTTATGCATAGACATACAGCTGTTTCCCCATAGTTAGGAGGGTAGTCAAGTTAGGCTGACACAGAGGGGGGAGGCGCCCAATCTCCCAGCCTTTTGTGTTGTTATCAGAAGAAAAAATAGGAACACCATATCTCTCCATAAGTTTAGATTTTCGCTGAAAATGGCATTCCTCTTTACATGAAGCAGAGGTTAGCTGATAATATTTTTGACACCTAAATCTTAATGCTGAAATAATCACCTGATCGATCAAAACTTTTTTATTTGCTCAGCAATTTATGAATTTGGCTATTATAACTAATAGTGGCAGTTGTACAGTTTATGTTCGCTTAATATCATGTCGAGCATACCCAAGGGAAAATCGCCAATCTATCGGCACACGCTTATGCCAATCAGCAGTTTTAATAATTTCCGTATGTCCTGCTTAGGGTCCAACTTTCCCAACAGTATGCATGTTTTTTTTTTAAGTTATATGATCAAGAGATTACATCAATACTTTGAGCTTTTTTACCGGCAATATTATGCCGATATATTTCTTTTCATGAGCGATCGCATATTAAATGGAATGAAATATCGTATTGTATTGTATTACTCGCACCAACGAGGCAGTAAATATTTCTGTACTTCAGTTTTCAGCGAGTAAACCTTCGCTGCCTTGGGGTTGTGTTTCTTACTCATGTTTTTAATCACAGGGGCAAATGGATTCACTGAATCAGATTTTTTTCCAGACAACTATTTTCAATCAGTTTATAAATAGAAAAAATTAGATACACAAAAATTATTTGGAAAATATGTTGAGACCTAATATCGTTACAACAATCCATGTTAGGTTCATTAGTTATCGTGACAATCTTGTTATATTTCTGCGAGATTTGTCAGTCAGGATATATATTTAGCAAAAAAAAAGTCGAAGATTAATTTCTCCAACCCGGTGTTTGATCGAATGGATTCTGATATCAGTTTGTTATGCATATTGCGGTGGCAGGAAATAATAATCATGATGCATTCTCTACGTCAAAAACCACAAAGATGCACCACGGTTGAGGACATGATTAAAAGATGATACGTCGTGCCGAACAACATTGCTCCCTCCAGGTCTTAAATGGCGCCACTTGCATCGTCGTCCCAACGATCGTCACTGCATCACTGAAGGTCGCATGTCTCGATGATGGTTCTCATTATAGTTTGTGCTGGCAGTCATGTGCTGTGTCTCTCTCCTCTCTTCTCTCCCTCTCCTATTCTCTTTTCTAATCAGACACGATAAAACAATAACAACGCAGGCAATTCGCCACCGACAATATCAGGTCTGTCACTTGTCAGAGTGTAACATAATTATTCTAACGAGCTCTGGTATGGTTACTTGTGCCTGGCATGTCTTCTTCATAAAAAAATATTCTAACTGCATTACTACTTTGTACAAGTGTTATCTAAGAAGACACACGGATATATAAAAGGATCCTATTTACTTGGCTGTCCATTCGACGCAACATATTAGACCGGCCTTATTTATGTTGTATTGCACAATGGCGACCTGATCATCGACTCGACGCAACATATTCCAACGGCCTTACTTGTGTTGTATTGCACAATAGCTACTTGATCATCCTTTAGACGCAACATATTCCAACGGCCTTATTTGTGTTGTATTGCACCATAGCTACGTTATCATCCTGTAGACGCAACATATTCCAACGGCCTTATTTGTGTTGTATTGCATAATAGCTACCTGATCATCCTTTAGACGCAACATATTCCAACGGCCTTATTTGTGTTGTATTGCACAATAGCTACCTGATCATCCTTTAGACGCAACATATTCCAACGGCCTTACTTGTGTTGTATTGCACTATAGCTACCTGATCATCCTTTGGACGCAACATATTCCAACGGCCTTATTTGTGTTGTATTGCACAATAGCTACCTGATCCTCTTGTAGACGCAACATATTCCAACGGCCTTATTTGTGTTGCATTGCATTATAGCGACCTGATCATCCTTTAGACGCAACATATTCCAACGTCATTATTTGTGTTGTACTGCACAGTAGCTACCTGATCATCCTTTAGACGCAACATATTCCAACAGCCTTATTTGTGTTGCATTGCATAATAACGACCTGATCAGCCATTAGAAGCAACATATTCCAACGGCCTTACTTGTGTTGTATTGCACAATAGCTACCTGATCATCCATTAGACGCAACATATCCCAACGGCCTTATTTGTGTTGTATTGCACAATAGCTATCTGATCATCCTTTAGACGCAACATATTCCAACGGCCTTACTTGTGTTGTATTGCACAATAGCTACCTAATCATCCTTTAGACGCAACATATTCTAACGGCCTTATTTGTGTTGTATTGCACAATGGCTACCTGATCCTCCTGTAGACGCAACATATTCCAACGGCCTTATTTGTGTTGCATTGCATTCTAGCGACCTGATCATCCTTTAGACGCAACATATTCCAACGGTCTTATTTGTGTTGTATTGCACAATAGCTACCTGATCATCAATTAGAGGCAACATATTCCAACGGCCTTATTTGTGTTGTATTGCATAATAGCTACCTGATTATCCATCAGACGCAACATATTCCAACGGACTTATTTGTGTTGTATTGCATAATAGCTACCTGATCATCCTTTAGACGCAACATATTCCAACAGCCTTATTTGTGTTGCATTGCATAATAACGACCTGATCAGCCATTAGAAGCAACATATTCCAACGGCCTTACTTGTGTTGTATTGCACAATAGCTACCTGATCATCCATTAGACGCAACATATCCCAACGGCCTTATTTGTGTTGTATTGCACAATAGCTATCTGATCATCCTTTAGACGCAACATATTCCAAGGGCCTTACTTGTGTTGTATTGCACAATAGCTACCTGATCATCCTTTAGACGCAACATATTCTAACGGCCTTATTTGTGTTGTACTGCACAATGGCTACCTGATCCTCCTGTAGACGCAACATATTCCAACGGCCTTATTTGTGTTGTATTGCACAATAGCTACCTGATCATCCTTTAGACACAACATAATCCAACAGCCTTATTTGCGATGCATTGCATAATAGCTACCTGATTATCCATCAGACGCAACATATTCCAACGGCCTTATTTGTGTTGTATTGCATAATAGCTACCTGATTATCCATCAGACGCAACATATTCCAACGGCCTTATTTGTGTTGTATTGCATAATAGCTACCTGATCAGCCATTAGAAACAACATATTCCAACGGCCTTACTTGTGTTGTATTGCATAATAGCTACCTGATCAGCCATTAGACGCAACATATTCCAACGGCCTTATTTGTGTTGTATTGCATAGTAGCTACCTGATCAGCCATTAGACGCAATATATTCCAACGGCCTTATTTGTGTTGTATTGCATAATAGCTACCTGATCATCCATTAGAGGCAACATATTCCAACGGCCTTATTTGTGTTGTATTGCATAATAGCTACCTGATTATCCATCAGACGCAACATATTCCAACGGACTTATTTGTGTTGTATTGCATAATAGCTACCTGATCATCCTTTAGACGCAACATATTCCAACGGCCTTACCTGTGTTGTATTGCATAATAGCTACCTGATCATCATTTAGACGCAACATATTCCAACGGCCTTACTTGTGTTGTATTGCACAATAGCCACCTGATCAGCCATTAGAGGCAACATATTCCAACGGCCTTATTTGTGTTCTCTGCATAATAGCTACCTGATCAGCCATTAGAGGTAACATATTTCAACGGCCTTATTAGTGTTGTATTGCATAATAGCTACCTGATCATCCTTTAGACGCAACATATTGCAACGGCCTTATTTGTGTTGTATTGCATTATAGCTACCTGATCAGTTATTAGAGGCAACATATTCCAACGGCCTTATTTGTATTGTATTGCATAATAGCTACCTGATCATCCTTCAGACGCAACATGTTCCAACGGCCTTATTTGTGTTGTATTGCATAATAGCTACCTGACCATCCATTATAGGCAACATATTCCAACGGCCTTATTTGTGTTGTACTGCATAATAGCTACCTGATCAACCATTAGAGGCAACATATTCCAACGGCCTTATTTGTGTTGTATTGCATAATAGCTACCTGATCATCCATCAGACGCAACATATTCCAACGGCCTTATTTGTGTTGTATTGCATAATAGCAACCTGATCATCCATTAGACGCAACATATTCCAACGGCCTTATTTGTGTTGTATTGCATAATAGCTACCTGATCAGCCTTTAGACGCAACATATTCCAACGGCCTTATTTGTGTTGTACTGCATAATTGCCACCTGATCAGCAATTAGACGCGATATATTCCAACGGCCTTATTTGTGTTGTATTGCATAATAGCTACCTGATCATCCATTAGAGGCAACATATTCCGACGGCCTTATTTGTGTTGTATTGCATAATGGCTACCTGATCATCCTTTAGACGCAACATATTCCAACGGCCTTATTTGTGTTGTATTGAATAATAGCTACCTGATCATCCATTAGACGCAACATATTCCAACGGCCTTACTTGTGTTGTATTGCATAATAGCTACCTGATCAGCCTTTAGACGCAACATATTCAAACGGCCTTATTTGTGTTCTCTGCATAATAGCTACCTGATCAGTCATTAGACGCAATTTATTCCAACGGCCTTATTTGTGTTGTATTGCATAATAGCGAACTGATCATCCTTTAGACGCAACATATTCCAACGGCCTTATTTGTGTCGTATTGCATAATAGCTACCTGATCAGTCATTAGACGCAACATATTACAACGGCCTTATTTGTGTTGTATTGCATAATAGCTACCTGATCAGCCATTAGACGCAACATATTCCGACGGCCTTATTTGTGTTGTATTGCATAATAGCGACCTGATCAGCCATTAGACGCAACATATTATAACGGCCTTATTTGTGTTGTATTGCATAATAGCGACTTGATCAGTCTCCACATGGTCCTGAGCGAACAAGTCATGATCTGGTACGAGAAATATAGGGTCTACCTGCAGTTTTCAGCGGCGTGCGATGAACACACTCATATGTTGTCACATTGATCGCCGTATTGGCAGATCCGGCCTTCACCACATCAAACAAACAAACTGTAAGAGTGAGTACACTTTGCGTTCGAGCGACCTTGTTAAAAAATATAGTGATTAAATTGTATATCAATACATCAATCGTAATGTTTTTCCAGGTACTTGTACAGCACTGGGTAAGGTCAGCTTAAGTTAATTAGAGTTAGAGGCTAGTTTGGAATCATCATTAATTTAATTTAAATCATGATAACTGATGTCGATTATTTACCTACATAATACAATCTGTTATTTGATGTGAAAAAGTACAGAAGGGATTACAAATTCATGGTTGGTATGTCTAAAACGATTAACAAGCGCTTTTTTCGAACGAAAAATAAGATATCAAATGGGTTTGCTTGTGGTATTTTTTCTGGACAATGCTTCTCCCTGGATTGAAGGAATCAGATTCCCACACACATTTAATTGAGAGGGAGAACGTGTATTTCACCTTGAATGCTATTCGTCACCCGTAAATGAATATGATAATTATTTATATTTTAATTTTAATAATCGTTGGCAACTTATTGAAGATCATATAGAATTTGATTGATCGAATGCATTATAAGGCCTTGTCCATCCATAATACAGGAGAATAGTTTCATATAGAGCCCGATTTCACTTGAGAAAAACAACGTTTGCTGTTCTGCAACGACCAAACCATAAACCAATTTCTTTCACTTCTGTACACATTATGAAGCTAAATAAAATATTTTTATAATTTATTACTACGAAAAAAACACCGAATATTTTCCAGAGTGTTATTATTTTGTTACTGCATTATTTCTGAGTAAAGGTTCTAAATAAAATCCTGCGGATAATTTTTCCAATTTGTTTGACAGCTTAGAGAAAATTTACCTTTGAACGTACTCTAATTGTAGGATAACGTTCACCACACTATTCAACACGACCCTTCCTCTTCATCTCCTGTGTAGCTGTGGTGTATGTGTCAGGTTGAGCCTTACATCCAGGACTTCAAACAGCAGCTGTACCTCCAGCATTGACGTCATCTCTTTATGCGGGAAGCAGGAGAATCTAAAGGTCTCCGCAACATGAGCAAAGACACAGTAACGGCTGATGTGGGGAAGATGGACGCCGCACCGACTGATGTGGGAAGGTGGGGGCCACACCGACTGATGTGGGTGTAGAGGGCAGTCACATGATGTCCGAGTTATTGAAACGGTTTATGTTTCAGATTTTATGAAGAGTATTTTAATAATTACCAGAAGGGTATGAGGATAATGATACTGGGTATATTTTTTTATCGATTTATTTGTTTCTCGAAGCATATTGGGACATTGAACCTTTAATTTACTCGTACCGTAATTAATAGTTACCTCGCCATAATGATTAAACAGTATAGATATATTATTAGTGTTTTTGTGTGTCTGTTTTCAAGAAACGTAGAATCGTACTGTCGTGTAACTTTTACTCTCCTGATATGGATTAACACGCATGAAATCGGGCGTTACACGACTAGATGTGTCGTAAACTGATATGCCAGTACTAACTGTGACGTGGGTAGATTTTAATGTAATTGGAGTGACAACCTTCAATGTGATACCTGCCAAACCTTAAAATATACCTAATAAATTATCGCAATTGAATACTGGAACTATTCCTTGGTCATCCATTACATCAAAATGTATTATTAAATGATTATTTCCTGCAAACAATTAATAATATATATCCATGTAACTATGCATCTACGAATATCTGTTTATTACAGGCTGGGCTTGAAAAATAGCATGCCTTTATTCAGAAGGGTCAATAAACCACTATAATTGTGATATATGCAGGGTGAGACGTACATGCAGACATTATTAAGAACATTTTTCCACATGCATTCATAAATACATTAGATTGATATTGCACACATTCAGATGTTATGCTACTTTTGGTTATAGTGAGTAAAATTAAATTTCGTGCAGTTTCATGATGATGCAAAAGTCAATAAGAACTGGTTTCACAGTCATTACTCCCACTTCCTGGCCGTTTCGGACAGCATTCAGACCGCACCTGCTCCGCATCATTATAAGGAAGCCAACGTCCTTCACCTCAATTAATATTTTGATATGAGTCGGGCACAAATCGTTTACAAAATTGTTGGACTGGTCCATCCCAGAATACATAAAAAGAATCCTCGTCATACCCTTCAAAATGTACGTCCCGTCAACACACAACTGCTCTTTTTACACCACCTTTCCACAACCTACGGATAACGCATCAATGAATAAACAGTTGCACCTACCATCACAGTTCTAACACTTTGTGATCAAAGAGTTAACACGTTCCTACAGAGGCACCCACCGGATGTAAGCTTGGAGGAATTAGGGTTGCCCAGTGGCGGCAGATTCACCTGTCAATGTTGAGGTGAGGGCATCACACGGATCTCCGACCATCCAACGTAGACTGTATGGGAAACGACCCTCCCAATCAGTGCCTGCGGTGCTGGAGCGAACCCGATACCGACGAGCGCGTCACGACTTCATGCCCAAGCATCGAGTCAGGCAGAATTAATCGTGATATCACATCTTTGCATGATCTGAGGGAGATCCCGAGTGAGAACATAAATTTCTTCAGAGGTGTGGGTCCAATATATGTGTCTGCAGTGACCGTGAGGTTCCTAATATATCTTTGTCAGTGAATATCCGGGCTTTTGAGCAGGGTGTCGGACGTGGCTCCTTCACCTCAAGGATAGCAGGGCTAACCGACAACACTTACACACTTACACCATCATAAACCCTTTTCCTCAAACACTTACACATAGACATTTACTATATGGATTTTTTGAAAATGTTTCAGTCAGGGAGCCCGTCCACTCTTTCGTGGTCAAGTTTGAGCCCAAATACCGTTGTCAGCATCAGGACTCGACAGATTTATTCAACTTACAACAGCAGTATCATAGGGGCCAAGCACTTTGCACGATATTGGTCGTCCGTCTCACAATGAGACACCAAGAGAGGAAAGCACCATCACTTCCTTCACATAGATATCTGTCTCAGTCAATCAACGCAGTCTTCACTCCATCCATCGAATCATACCTGCCCTTCCTCTGAGTCTTCTTCCACTCTCTTCAGCATTTATAACTATTGTCACAAAGTTCTCTTAATCTCTTCTCTCCGTGTGTGCGTACCAGAGCTAGGAAGTGTCCAGTATAAAGTGTCACATAACCTCGTCCTATATAATTCAAAACATTAACCTCTGTTTATATTCTGCCTAGCGAACTGTTAGGAGTGTTGATCCTGTGAATTAATAGTTAATTTTCTACTAAAGAACGAAATTGCGTTTGATCGCTGTCCATTAAACCAAACCACTTCAAACTTGGAGACAACTAATTTTCATTGACCCTAAGACACTTCGTATTTATTGTATAAATATTATAGCCGTTCATTTATGAAAATGTTACATAAACGATGCAATTCCGGATATCAATATAAACGCTAATTTAATTCAAAATCAGAAATGACATGGAATAATATCTAGGAATGAATCAATAAAAGTCGTCTCGAAGTTTGATGTGATTAGCTCCGACACTCAACGTTGAATAATTTTAGTCTGTAGGAGTAAAATAATTATTATTATCATCAACCCTTTTGATATGTTAATATCCTCCATCACAGACCGCAATATCATAACACTAAATTTCAAGAAATCCTATAATACCTACGAAGAAACAAGTCACTTGATATTTGCTAGGCTGACATGTGTTTAATCAGGAATGAATAAACGACTCAACATCTTCAAACGTGGAGAAGTGACCAATACTGTGCTGACATTTAATCGAGCACAATTTATTATTTTAAATGAGATGAAAATAATAATAAAGTTATTAATACCAAAATATTTTTTTTGCGAAACTTTTTCTGGTACAATAGTAATAATAAGATTATTTCTTTTCTCTATTGAAGCACTCAATGGTACGATAATGTTTATAAAATGAATAATATCATACAAAAACAATCCTACCAATACATTTATATTCCTCACAGGACAATAATAAGTACCTTTTACGTCCATTTCCCATATGAGTATGTATACAAACAACAATGCATTAGAGGTTAAGTATAAAGCCGCCTATCGTCGCACAGATCAAGGGTCGCATCCCAACCTGTTATCCACATGCATACAATCGGCCCACAATTTGGACATGCAGTTCGGAGTCAATCATTGTTCCTATTGATGTCGGGATCTCCTGAACAAGCAGTATTCTGTCTCATCTATCTCTTAGTGAAATAGTTCGTATGCCTAACTATTACATACTGCCTCTAGGATGGGATTATTCGTGTTTTCAATTCGTTCCAGGAGGCTTTATGCGGTTTTTCTTGCTCGTACTTTCAGGAAATCAACATCATATTCTGCAAATACTCGGCTAGCATTCGTTCTGTTTGAGACACAAACCAGTCTCAAGAATATGTTTTCGGTTGCTACTCGCGGCTTGCTGATAGAAACCCTCGACAATTTTCACCATAATGAGGTACGACAGTTAGGATAACAGTACGTTTTTAGAAGCTGCAGCGAAACGTCCGTTGGGGGAAAGTTATATTTCCTAATAAACTGGTTGGCAAACGCGTTTAACTTTTAAATATATTTAGAGATATCATCAATCACCCGCCGGTTATTTGTTATTAAATGGCCCAAGTGAGAGAAACTGTCCACACACTCCCATGGGGTCCCATTAAATACACCTGTCCGGTTTGTACGGGAACCTCTGGTTAGGTGGTTTCAAAGGCATACACACTGACTTGCTTGTGTTGCACTCGGTGTCTAGATTAGCGGTAACAGGCATGCATTAATTTAGTATCATCTGAGAAGTATCGACATGTGGGGGCAGCAGAATTATGTCGTCTGCAGAGGTAATTGCATTGATTCAGCAGCCGTCATCGTGATATCCCAACACGGCAAAGAGAAGTCGATCATGTAAGCTGTCCATGTACACGTTGAATAGTAGAGGTGTTTGTATGCTTCCCTACCTAATCTCATCTGTTGTTTGATTGGAACTTCCCATCGTATTTCACATTCCTATTGCTGGTACCAATATGTCAGTAGCTTAACAAGGCAAATTTGCGCCCTCCTTTTAATAGGTTTTTGAACAGTGTCCAATGATTTACACGTTCAAATGTATTTTTAGCATCGAAAAAACATGAACACTCGGAACTATTTCGTAAACTTATGTTTGTGATTGCCACGCGTAACTTGATAAGGTTGAAACCAAGATTTATTCAGAGTGACAGGGATGTCCATCATCGCAAGTAAAAGTTCAATGAATCATATAATCTCAGTTTTATCAGACTGAATGAATTGGTTTCCCTTCAAGAAGGAACGAGACCCGTCGCAGTCATTTGCATATCCCTTCCAAGAAATTGATTATAGGAACAAACTACCTCAATTTATAAATATATGAGGACTGTTGGTGAATTATGAAGTAGATCTGCTCCACTCTCCTGTTCCATTTGCGTTGATGAATCATTTATAATCCCTATATCAGTATACATCAAATATCCTTGCATGATGTATAGGAT